>JAWPHD010007870.1:32500-122533 GCA_037043455.1 Cyrtodaria siliqua | reverse complement strand
ACTTGACTGTGGTTACCTCCTGAAGCATAGAATGAAGGATATATCATACCGCTTCACAAAAACGGAAAGTTGAATGATGTTAGTAATTTTAGGGGAATTACATTATTGAGTACGCTAGGCAAATTGTTAACTAGAGTTTTAAACTTACCAATTGGGCAGAGGAATATTACATTTATATAACATCGCAAGCAGGTTTTAGAACGAGCATGGGTACAGCTGACAATATTTTTGTTTTTCATAGTATTATTACTCATATTATAAAACCGAGGTGAGAAATTGTATTGTGCAATGATAGATTTTTCAAAGCCTTTGACTTGTAGTCAGGGAAAATATATGTTATAAATTAATAAAAATTGGAGTCAGAGGCAAAATCTTAAATGATTAGTCAAAATGTAAGGTCAAAGGTCAAATTCGAAAATGAGATTGAACGAAGGTTTCGAATGTAACTTAGGGGTTCGTCAGGGGAATGTTTTGTCACTTTTTATCTTTCTACGTATGTAAACGATTTAGAAGATGAACTATTTTAAAAGAAATCAAGGGGTAGATATTGGGATGCTTTAATTAATATCAACACCGGAAGACTTGCAATTAGGATTAAATACACTTAGTAATTACTGCAATAGGTGGAAGTTAAAAGTAAATACCGAAAAAAACAAAGGTTATGGTGATTTAGAAAAGGGGGTTATATTGCCAAGAAATATTTCTAGTAATAGAATAGATATTGTTAATAAATTTTCGTATCTCATTTTGTGAAGCACAGAAACCCCTTTCTGGACAGGCTGAAAAGGCTATTTTTGAACTAACAGATACCTTATAAATTTGTTTAATATTCCACCAAGGCATAATTTAGAATTATTTGATAAATTGGTATCACCTATTCTTAATTACGGTAGCGAAGTAAGGGGATTTAGCCAGGCAAATAAAATCGAAAGGTTCATTTACAATTTTGCAAATCATTGTTACGAGTGAAAACGTCTACACAGAATGGTTTTTATATATGTGAATTAGGACGAATAAATTATCATACATACCGATTATATATAATAATCAAATATTGGTTAAAAATAGTAAACAGCAATGCACGAAAATACGTTGTTAATGTATACTCTATGATGCTAAATGATATTGAACCACTGCCAAATAAAACAAACTGGGAATCTTTGGTTAAAATATATTGGGAAATTTAGTTTTTATAATGTATGGGTATCACAAGGGCAGAAGATATAAAATCGTTTTTGTTAATAGTAAAACAACGTTTGCGAGATACGTTATATAAATCTGGATAGCCGCTTAACCAATCACTAGAGCGACATTTTACAACTCGATTTCAAGTCTCAAGTTTCAACCATATTTGGATATAGTCAATATTTAAAAAAATTGAACGGCATTAACCCATTTAAGATTCTCATTCTCATAGGCTAGAGATTGAAACGGGTCGTTGGAAAAAAAAATACCAAGAGAAAACAGAAAATACCAATTCTGTAGTTCTCTTGAGATGAATTTCATTTTTTATTTGGTGCACATTATACAACATTGCGACACACCGGTAGGGGGACTAAAAATTTGCAGAGTTTGCCTAGAACCTTCTCATCTGCAGAACTGCAGAGTTGCTGTAAATTCTGGTGTTAACACGCCATTGTTCGGTGGAGCCATAATCATGTTTTCTGTCAATGAATATGACAACTACAAAATGAACGTGAATTCGGGAGAGTGTTGGGTGTGTGCGATTTTACCCCGGGCCCCTGTCTGGATAAGCAGGTGGTCCTATTCTTGTCTATGAACCAAACGGGCTTCTTCTTTGAAAAACAAGGTATTGCTACGAAAACAGTTGTATAGTGTCGCTGCTTTCAAAAAGGCATAGCTGTGCTGTGTGATATCCGTTTGCAGTGACTGGCTGTCTCATCTTGAGCGAATGTCTCAACGTATTTAATACCAAATGGTAACAGAATATGCAGCCTTCATACGACAATGACCATGCGTAATCTCCATATTAGGTTTAGTCCAACCCATAAATAGATTAATTATTTCTTTAAACGAACGATCGAGCTTAAACCCTGATTAACACTGAAATAACATTTATCAGGATGTATATTGGTCCCGGATACGTCTCTGTGTATACCTAAATATGTATCAAGCCATGTGTATTTCCAAAACTGGAATCATTGTTCACGAAACTCATTTTGGGTTTAAGAAGGTAAATTGCTTGGTGCACAGACCTAATAACAAATAGTTTGGTCACAACGAACATTAATCTAAATTTCACGTGGCACAGTGCGAAATTTTCACAAATATTTCCCAATTTTAAACACACATATCATGAAGAAGTTTATAGATACAAGTTTCATCATGCCAAATCCAATACAAATTTAATTTTCTTTCCCAGCTTTCTCTTATAATTAGAGAACAAAAAGAGTTTGACGGAAACTTCGACTATGTCAAAACCTTGATATTTGTTTAGAGAAAAGCGAAAACTGATGACATTTTAAACTTTAAATATTTTTTTTTTTATACAATTTCCTGTTTTAAAGATAAACATAAATTATTATAATCCTATTTTGCTATTCACTATGAATCTTTTGAATGTATTCTCATCAAATCAGTGAATAATTGAGGGAGAAGATAGAAGAAAAAATAAGGTGCCACGTGATATTTGGTTACTTCATTGGTTAAGATAGGAAGTTTCCTATCTGTTTATTAAGATGTCTGCTTGGTGGGAGTATAACTTGAAGGGACACATGACAATCTTCAAGTTGTTATCAAGCAGTAACATATGCGACTCGATATATTAATCCATTATCATTTATTACTTCGAACCAATTAAAGGGACACACGGCAATCTTGATTTTTTTAAAACTCACGGCGTTCCTTTAGTTTTCCTACATAACTTGTATTTGCTCAATCATTAATATTAATTATTAGAATAATTCAAAGCAAATTATTTTACATATTAATAACTATATATAATATTGCACAAATAATATATTTAAACATTTGGTAGAATAACGAAGACAATTAAAATCTAAATTTGTTATTTAATTATATGCAAGCCGTTTTAAAGTCGAATTGATACAGGATTATTAAATTGACGTGCTTATTTTAATGCTTGATATACAACTCAAGACTGCCAATGTGTCCCTTTAAGTAGCAGACCTGGATTCAAAACCACTGTTGTCATGCTGGGATGGGATATAGGGCCCCGTCCTATGCTGGATGGGAATATTGGCCCCGTCCTATGCAGCCTGGGATGGGAATATTGGGCCCCGTCTATGCTGGGATGGGAATATTGGGCCCCATCCTTTGCAGCCTGGATGGGATATTGGGCCCGTACTATGCCGCCTGGGATGGGAATATTGAACCCTGGCCTTTGCAACCAATTTGGTGGTCATCTATAAGCACACTTCTTCAACGAATTCAACTAATGAAAGAAAATTGAAGATATTATAATTGTATGATTATATAACAATTTATAGAACATATTTAAGGAGCAGTGAAAATGTCTAAATTCACTGAACGAGTCATGTATGAGGCGCGTATTGCTTTTTAATACAATTCGTGATATCACCTATTTGAATGAGTGATATCACACATTCGAATAGGTGATGATCACTGATTCAAACTTAAATGAGTGAGTTCACCTATTTGAATCAGTGATATCACTGATTCGAATAGGTGATAACACTGATTCAAAACGAAAGGGTGATATCATCTATTGAATGGGTAATATCACCTATTTGAATGAGCGATATCCCTAATTCGAATAGGGATATCACTCTTTAACAGAGCCCAAGTGGGCCTGTAGGACGCTCTACTGGTATGCTGTGATTCAAAAACATAAACATGATAGAGGCCAACCCAAGAAACATGTTTCCTATATAAACTCTATGTAAACTTTGGGATATCGTGGATACTTGAATATTTGACGACAACGAAAAACACAAACTTGATAGGAGGCCAACAACAGGAACATGTATATGATATTTAACTAGAATGGAATAAGTGTAATATGTCGTTTGATAAATGTCCTTAAATTTGACGTAGTTTAGCCATGGTGGCCATCATGGATGACTGAAAGCCCCAAAAACACAAATCTGAGGGGACTAACCAAAGATCATTGTGATAAAGTTTCATCAAAATCCTTTAAGAGGTTTCAGAGAAGATGTCATTTTAACCGTTTCCTATATAACTCTATGTAAAATTTGGGTCGTCATGGCGGCCATTTTGATTATTCGACGATAACAAAAACACAATTTGATAGAGGCCAACCCAGGGAACATGTATATGATATTTCACTGAATGGATTAAGTGGTTTCGGAGGAGATGTCGTTTGAATCTCTATAAATGTGACCTAATTTTAGCCATGGTGGCCATTTTGGATGACTGACAGCCGCGAAAAAACATAAATCTGAGGGAGGACTATCCAAAGATCATTGCGATTAAGTTCATCAAAATCCTTCAACCGGTTTCAGAGAAGATGTCATTTTTAGCCTTTTCCTATATAACTCTATGTAAACTTTGGGTTGACGTGGTGGCCATTATGATTATTCGACAATAACGAAAAACACAAACTTGATAGAGGCCGACCCACGGAACATGTATATGATATTTCAGTAGAATGGAATAAGTGGTTTCGGAGGAGATGTCGTTTGAAATTACTTACATTTGACCTAGTTTTAGCCATGGCGGCCATCTTGATGACTGGCGGCCGCGAAAACACAAATCTGAGAGGGCCCTCACAAGTAACATTGTGATGAAGTTCTCTATGTAAACTTTGGGTCGCTGTGGCGCCATTTTGATTATTCGACGATATCGAAAACACAAACTTGATAGAGAGGGATTAAGTTTCATCAAAATCGTTCAGGCGGTTTCAGAGAAGATGTATTTTCACCTTTTCCATATAACTCTATGTAAACTTTGAGTCGCCGTGGCGGCCATTTTGATTATTTGACGATAACGAAAAACACAAACTTGATAGAGGCAACCCAAGGAACATGTATGTGATATTCACAAGAATTGAATAGTGGTTTCGGAGGAGATGTCGTTTGAAATTTCCTTAAATTTGAGCTAGATTTAGCCATTGCGGCCATCTTGGATGACAGGCGGCGCGAAAATACAAATCTGAGATGGACTATCCCAAATATCATTGTGATTAAGTTTCATCAAATCCTTAAAGCGGTTTCAGAGGAGATGTCTATGTAAATTTTGGGTCGCCGTGGTGGCCATTTTGATTTATTCGACGATAACGAAAAACACAAACTTGATAGAGGCCAACCCAAGGAACATGTATATGATATTTCAGTAGTAATGGAATAAGTGATTTCGGAGGAGATATCCATTGAAATTTACTTAAATTTGATCTAGTTTTAGCCATGGCGGCCATCTTGAATAACTGGCGGCCGCGAAAAACACAAATCTGAGAGGGGCCCTCACAAGTAACATTGTGATGAAGTTTCATCAAAATCCTTCAAGCGGTTTCAGAGTAGATGTCGTTTTTATAAATTGCTAACAGACAGACGGACAGACAGACGGCGAAAAGTGATCGCATAAGCTCGTCTGGCATTTGGCCAGTAGAGTAAAAACGAACCATTTTTCCCCCTTGTTATATAGACAGCAAAACAGGAAATAATAAATGATGTATATAGAATAATTAGATCGACCACCACCATTAGTCGAAACAAATATTTTTTTGTAAAGTCCAGTACACAATGGAGTTCTCCCATTTTTTTCTTAAACCATGCGTTTTTGGAAGAAAAAACATGTAAAATCTACAAACATTACCTCAATTTGTCCAAGACAATATTTCGCTTTCGAAAAAAAATCACAGAAAACACACAAAACTGATTGGTTAGGTAACAGCTTTTGATTATCAAATTAAGTCATCAAATTACCTCACGTTAAGGTTTCCATAAAAGAGTATTCTTGGCACAATTTGAAACTGTTTAGGGGAATATTTAGAACTCAGTGAAGTGTGCTTATAAACATCAAACATTTTTTAATTAAAGCGCGTATCAAGCTGTCCTACACCCTCAAAATCTGGCCTATGAGAATGCTTGCAAAACAGGGGATACTTTTTTTGGTGAGTATAGTATTGCTAACGCTTAGTATTAATAATTATATAATAACGGTTCTGGATCGGGCCTTGTAGGGGCTAGGTTTGGTAGTGTATATACCCATTTCGCTGTTTGGGGAGGGGAAAATCTCCGCATCTGTTGCTGCAAGAGCTGATGCGACCATAAAATGAACGCCGGCCATTATACGCCGATGACGAAAAAGCCCGCAAATGGCGAGTGTGAGGGTCCATCTAATTTGTTACACGGACCCTGGATGGGATAGTCATTTATGTAGACTTGTTTCTGAATTGGTAATCGGTGATATAACTTATTCGAATAGGTGATATCACTCATTCAAATGAATGGGTGATATCACCTATTTGAATCAGTGATATCGCCTATTCGAATGGGTGATATCATTCATTCGTTTTGAATAAGTGATATCATATCACTCATTCGAATGAGTGATATTACTATGGAGCGCCGTATTACTTTTTTAATACATTTAAATACCTGTTCGAATCGGTGATATCACTGATTCGAATAGGTGATATAGGTGATATCACCGATTCATTCTGATGCGTGATATCACCTATTGAATGGGTGATATCATCTATTCGAATCAATGATATCACTCATTCGCATCAGTGATATCACTTTTTCAAAACGAATGAGTGATATCACCAATTCGAATAGATGATATCACTCATTCGAATTGGTGATATCACCCATTCAGTAGGTGATATCACTCATTCATTTTGAATGAGTGATATCACCGATTACTAATTCAGAAATAAATTCTATATAAATGACTGATCCCATCCAGGGTCCGTGTAACTAAATAGAGAGACCTTCAAAATCGTCGTCTATTGCAACATTTGGCAGGTTTTTTCGTCATCGGCATATAATGGCCGACGTTCATGTTATGGTCGCATCAGCTGTTGCAGCAATAGATGACCTAAGCCTACAGGATCGATCAAGAAGATGTGATACTGCTGCCCCCCCCCCCCACCTCAACCCCCCCCCCCCCCCCCCCCCCCCCACACACACACACACCACCACCACCACCACCCACACTCCGCGAAATATATAATTTCATTTTCTATGCCTTTTCTATTATTTGATATTATTTGATACAGTAATCAAAGTGTAGATAAACACACCTTTCACAATACACTGAGAAACACAGTGGGCAGTTATTATTTAATTATTACAACTAACCGTTTATGGCAAGCCAATTGTCCAATAATACGTGAACCCAGATTAACGATCGATAAACTAGGTTTTTCTTTTTTTTTCGAATGTAAAACCAGGATTATCGAATATTAACCTATATTTGAAGCGAAAACATAAGGATAACGGCGTAAACCATAGTTTACCGAGGTTTACGTTCGATAAACTAGGTTTCTCGATTGAACTATGCATTTCGGTCGTTATCCTAAGTTCACGAGCCTGAACCTATGATTAAGGGTTCACGAGCGTGAACCATAGTTTACGAACGTGAACTATGTTTACGACCGTGAACTTGGGTTTAACGACCGTGAACCTGGGTTTACGACCCGTGAACATAGGATAACGACCGAAATTCATAGTTTTGTTCGAGAAACCTAGTTTATCGAACGTAAACCTAGTTCAAGTTCGTAAACTATGATTCACGCTCGTAAACCCAAGTTCACGGTCGTAAACATAGGTTCACGTTCGTAAACTATGGTTAACGCTCGTAAACATAGGTTCACATCCGTAAACTATGGTTCACGCTCGTAAACATAGGTTCACGATCCGTAAACTATGGTTCACGGTCGTAAACCTAGGTTCACGGTCGTAAACCATAGTTCACGTTCACGGTCGTAAACCTCGGTTCACGCCCGTATCTATGCTTTACGAATCGTATCTATGATGTACGAGCTTAGCCAATCGGCGGTGTGCACCACTCTTACGTAGTTAAAACCGTTTTCAGATCCCGCAGCGTTCATTGCAGACGCCTCGTGTATTCATTGCAGTAACTACATGGTCATCTAAAGCTCCGACTTGAATGTCATTAGCACGCACAAACGTTGCAGATCATATAACAGTTTGAAACTTCCTCTAAACAAGAGGTCAATGACCTTGAAGCTCTACTGATTTCAGGAAGTAGTCGCTACAGACTTGTTTTTTTTAAAATCTATTTTTAACCGTGGCGCCATCTTGAATTTCCGGCCGACCTGAAATTTTGCTAAGATCAATAAGATATTAAGAGCAACATTCCTGTGAAGTTTCATGAAAGTCCGTCAAGTAGTTTCAGAGAAGAAGTCGCTACATGTTTTCATTATATAACTCTATGTAAACAAAAATGTCCGCTGGCAGCCATGTTTAACGTCAAATCAAACGATTTTCGACAAGAACCAACATCATGTCATACTGATCATTTTAGAAAAAGTCCCTATATCAATATCTCTTATTGTTTTGAAGAAGTAGTCGCTACAAACTTATTTATTTTAAATCTATTTTTAGCTGTGGCGGCACCTTGAATTTCCGGCCGACCTGAAATTTTTCTAGGATCAACTAGACACTCAAGAGCAACATTCCTGTGAAGTTTCATGAACATCCGTCGAGTAGTTTCAGAGAAGTAGTCCGCTACAAGTTTTTACTATATAACTCTATGTAACCAAAGATGGCCACTGGCAGCCATGTTTAACGTCGAATCAAAATAATTTTCCAACAAGGATCTACATCATGTCATGCTGATCATTTTAGAAAAAGTCCCATATCAATATCACTTATAGTTTTCAAGAAGTAGTCTCTACAAACTTATTTTTTACAAATCTATTTTTAGCTGTGACGGCCATCTTGAATTTCCGGCCGACCTGAAATTTTTCTAGAATCAAGTAGACATCAAGAGCAACATTCCTGTGAGGTTTCATGACAATCCGCCAAGTAGTTTCAGAGGAGTAGTCGCTACAAGTTTTTACTATATAACTCTATGTAACCAAAGATGGCCACTGGCAGCCATGTTTAAAGTCGAATCAAAATAATTTTCCATAAGGATCTACATCATGTCATGCTGATCATTTTAGAAAAAGTCCCATATCAATATCACTTATAGTTTTCAAGAAGTAGTCGCTACAAACTTATTTTTTAAAAATCTATTTTTAGCTGTGACGGCCATCTTGAATTTCCGGCCGACCTGAAATTTTTCTAGGATCAATTAGACATCAAGAGCAACATTCCTGTAAAGTTTCATGACAATCCGTCAAGTAGTTTCAGAGGAGTAGTCGCTACAAGTTTTTACTATATAACTCTATGTAAACAAAGATGGCCGCTGGCAGCCACGTTTAACGTCGAATCAAAACGATTTTTGATAAGGACCAACATCATGTCATGCTGATCATTTTAGAAAAAGTCCCATATCAATATCACTTATAGTTTTCAAGAAGTAGTCGCTACAAACTTGTATTTTGAAAATTTATTTTTAGCCGTGGCGGCCATCTTGAATTTCCGGCCGACCTGAAATTTTGCTAGGATCATTTAGACATCAAGAGCAACATTCCTGTGAAGTTTCATGAAAATCCGTCAAGTAGTTTCAGAGGAGTAGTTGCTACAAGTTTTCATTATATAACTCTATGTAAACAAAGATGGCCGCTGGCAGCCATGTTTAACGTCAAATCAAAACGATTTTCGACAAGGATCAACATCATGTCATGCTGATCATTTTAGAAAAAGTCCCATATCAATATCACTTATAGTTTTCAAGAAGTAGTCGCTACAAACTTGAATTTAAAAAATCTATTTTTAGCTTTGGCGGCCATCTTGGATTTCACATCAACATGAATTTTTGCTAGGATCAACTAGACTTCATGGGCAACATTTCTGTAAAGTTTTATGAATATCCATCCAGTAGTTTCAGAGGAGTAGTCGCTACAAATAAAAGTTAACGGACAGACGGACGGACAGACGGACGGACGGACGGACGACGGACGCCGCACCACGGCATAAGCTCTGCTGATCTCTGATCAGTAGAGCTAAAAATCACTAAGAGTCCCGACAGAGGAACGTTCAATTCGATCCGGTAGCGGAGATTGAATAAATAAAAACAATAATACAAACATATGCCCACAATTTTGTCTCTTTAGAAAATTTGTAGTAAACTATAGTTCACTGTTGTAAACATAGGTTCACGACCGTAAACTATGGTTCACGGTCGTAAACATAGGTACACGCTCGTAAACATAAGTTCATGTTCGTAAACTATGGTTCACGCTCGTAAACATAGGTTCACGTTCGTAAACTATGGTTCACGGTCGTAAACATAGGTTCACGGTCGTGAAGCCATGTTCACGCCCGAAATTCATAGTTGATTTGATAATCCTAGGTTTACGTTCGATAAACTAGGTTTCTCGATTGAACTATGAATATCGGTCGTTATCCTATGTTTACGAGCGTGAACCGAGGTTCACGAGCATGAACCATAGTTTACGAATGTGAACCTACGTTTACGAGCGTGAACTATAATTTACGGACGTTATCCTATGTTTTCACTCGAAAGTAAAGGTTAACATGCTTTTACGTTCGAAAAACCTAGTTTATAGATCGTCAATCCTAGTAATTATTGGACAATTAGCAATATTATATAATACCAGTGACGTATAACGTTCTCGGTGATAATACTCTTGGAGGTGGAATAGTTGATATCACTGATTCGAATAGGTGATATCACTGTCGAATAGGTGATATCACTGATTCAAAACGAAAGGGTGATATCACCTATTGAATGGGTGATATCGCCTATTTAATTGAATGATATTACCCATTCGTTTTGAAAGAGTGATATGGTTAAGTCCGGTACGTTCGGACACCTTCATATTCCGACGCTTGTTTTGACGCATATTTGTGCGCCAGAAGCTTTATGAAATAAAATTGTAACGAAGGGCCATATGCGGATCGTTTTTCGAATGGCATGGGCTTAATCATGTCGTATACCACTTATTAATCTATGTTTATGCTTGTATCATCAGATCTCCGGTACAGTCGGACACTTACCGGTACACTCGGACACCCATGATGGTACATTCGGACACACTCATACGAGTACTTTCAGACATCCGTTTGCAGAGACTCTTAATTTGCAATCATTGTCAATATAGATTGCCCGTCATAAGCCCGTTCATTGGTCAAACTTCATTGGTCAAACATAATTGGGGAGCACTACGTCATATGATCGTGTAAATGTACACTGTGGTTTGTTATTGTTTATGCTTACTCCCTGCTACTAGTAATTATAATAACAATAGTTATATTCGTAAAGCCCAATATTTACACCCAGTGATGAAAAGCTGTAATCAAATTGGGGAAACCAACCATCTATTTTTAGAACGTTCGCACAGTGGAACAGTCAGTAAGCTGGGCACCACACTACCCGAACCTTCGTGCAAGCGTACGGTTTTCCTACAAAACTTTTTTATTTTTTATTTTTTTGCCATTTATCAACACATCAATTAGGTTAGGTATGGCGGTCAGTTTTGTTGGTGTAGAAGGCCTCAGTTATCTTAAGTGAACCGAGTATAACCACCGTCTTCCGAAAGTAACCGACACACTTTTTCACGTATAAAATTGTGTGGCGAGACCGAAAAGCGAAACCACGCGATCTTATAGCAGTGAGAGGTAAGTGATCTTGAGACAGCGCCTTAGACCACTCGGCCACGCTTCCCCTCCACCTCCACCCCCCTCCCCCTCCCCCCCCCCCCCACACACACACATGTCCCACCAACGTTAATTGTGTCATTCGTATTGAAATAATGTGTGTCTGTTGTTCAGTTTGTGACATTTAATTAACTATTTCATTCATGTGTTTCAGTATAAAAACAAAATTCATTGCAACATTTAACTCATATTTTAATTTTCTTTTCTTTCTTTTTTTCCATCTGTTTTTTCATCATGCTTTTAATCTTTCTTTTTTTCTTTTTTTTTATCATACTTAAATCTTTTGTTTTTATTTTTATTTTTCATCAATGTAATGTATTAGTAGTTCAGACAGTACTGTACTCATAAGTGGAACTTCAGCTCTCCCTGACCGGATGAGAGTTTACGTTTTTTTTGTCTATATTTGGTTTCCGTCTGTTTTTCTTCCTTAATTTTCTTATTGACCTCTCTCTTTTGTTGTCTTTCCTCTTTTTCTTTAAGTTTTCTCCGTTTCTGTGCTTGTTCTTCTCTCTTCTCCTTCAAAATGTCCTCACTTGTTAGGAGCCTATGAGACGTGTTTCGTTTCATGCCTTTGTCTTTTTTTTCATTTTCTTTAGGTTGAGTTTCCTTTATATCAAACATCGAGTTTAAATCCTCGTTCCATACATCTGACCAGCTGGTTTTAGTACATTCCAAAGTGGTGTCTGACAAACTTGGCTCATCCGCACCTGTAAGCGCAAGGAGGACGTGTGCTGCCTCCTCGTTTGTCATGTCGTCTTCACCAACACTGGGCATCATAGGGTCACCCATTTCATCTGCAAAATAGCTACAGGTAGCAGTCGGTGAGGTGCATGTAGCAGTGGATGACTTGACACTTTTGTCAGATGAACTAATTGCGGGCAACACATTTATCTGTCCAACGACATTGCCCTCGTGGTCAACAATATCAGGTGCAAACACCAGACCACCAACATTCTCGTTATTGTCCCCCGCTTCATCGATAGAAGCAGCTGCAGTGTTTACAACTTCAGCACATGTAGTTTGTTCTTCTATCTTTCTCAACACCCATTGCAGAGGATGGTCATTGGATAGATCCTCTGGCGTTTTGTCAAAAGCCTCAGATGGTTTAAATGCTATTGCAGGTATTGCTAGAGGATTCCAGTCATAAATGCCAGTTGCCACAAATCCAGAAACGATGTTAGACCTAGAGAAAGCACTTATATAAGCCTTGTTCATAAGGTTTGGAAATGTTATTTTGTTGATGAGGGCGCTTGATCGGCTCGACATAAATTCTGAGCATAGGGTGTCATAAGTCCTCTGGAAAGGTCCAAATACAGTTCTGTCTAGTGGACATAGATAATGGGTTGAGTGGGGTGGGAAGGTAAACACAATGATATTGTTAGCAGCAGCGGCTTCTAACAAGCCCAGTGTTTCATGGGAATGATGGTTGTCCATAATAAGCAGCTGTGGACGATCTTCTCCGCAATGTTGTATGAACACATCTTGAAACCAGGTTGTTCCAAGCTCATCGCTCATCCATGCGTTCTTTTGGTACCCCCACAAAGCACCATCTGGACCTTCATGTGTATTGTACGACCGAAGGGATCTTGATGTTTTTCCTTTGACGATTATGAGAGGAGGCATTTTCTGACCAGCTGCATTTATGCAGGGAAGGACTGTGACACACTCTCTGCTGTTAGAGGTTCTCCCAGGCACCACCCTACTGCCTTTCCTAGCAATAACAGTTGCTGGTGAGTGTTCTAAACTCAAGCTAGTTTCGTCCATGTTCCAAACATTAACTGGTTGAAGGGGCTTAACGAGATCATGCAACGCTAAGAACCAATGACCTTTCTGTTTACTCCCCTAGATCTCACCGTTGACAATTTCTCGGGCTTTCTTAAAGCAAGGCTGGGGTGACGCCCACGCAACCCCTTCCACCACGCTTTACCAGGAACCCCATTGGTAAAATTGTTCTTGAGCCCAATTGTCCTGCACAACTGTCCAGCCCTTGCTGTCAGTTTCCTTTTTGAAATACCGAAGCCTTGATCCGCCAAGGTCATGGCCTTTTCCACCATTTGAGTTTCTATATCAATAGGAATAACAGGTGCCTTCCCTGGTCTTGCATCTGGTGCAATGCGACCAGTCACACGGTCGCCAAGGGTTGATCGGGGGACACCATACTTTTCTGCCGCGTTTCTTACCGAAAGCCCTCCCCTCACAGCCTCCACGGCATCAATCATACACTGAACAGGATATGTCGAGTTGATCCCTTTAGAAATTCTCGTCATGATCAAGCTACAAGTCGTTAAGGTTAAACACAAGCATATTGAACTTATATTTATTTGTTTATTTTTTTATGAACACAACAACATAAAGACGCGTGAGAACTGTACCTTTAACAAAAACTAGAAATGTGTCCACGGACGGACAGACGGACATACGAACGGACATGGGCAACGCTATATGCCCCTACGCCATTCGGTGGTTGCGGCGTAAACTAGTCCACACCAACACAAAACAGACAAGACGGAGCCTTAAGCAATTAATATTTAAGTACATATATACGAACATAGAAATATTCCCACCAATCCATGAATTGCCTACATTTTCTGAGGTCGGTGTTGGGCGGTGGTTTCAAGCTGGATGACTCAGATTATTTCTAGAAATTGAAGGATGGATTGTTTAATGAAACTTACAACCGGCAGCCCCGACTCTTCACCACCCGAATAATAAATGAACGGTGACGAATGAAACGCATGTTCTGTTCAACAATACAAATTTGAACTTTTGTACAGTAGCACCAGATACAACAGTTACAGCGCATTTATATCTGACGTACTAACGATTGATAAGGGTATTATGGGACACAACGCAAATTGTTTTTATATGCTTTAATCATTGACAAATGTTTCACAAATTACATAATTTATTGATGTTGTTACTTTCGATTTAACAAAAATAACAATCGGTATCTATAAACTAAATGTTATACTTCTGTTTTTAATGAAATTGACTTTTATCAGTCTTAAAGGGAAAACATTTTGATTTCCTCTGCAATGTTTACAAGGGGTTGATACACAATGTTATACTCATCGCCGGAACCGTACAATTCCTTCAGAACGAATACTAAACTTGATTCACGAAAAGAATCCCTTGTTAAGACCTTAATTAGGCTGTGCTTTACGTATGGGTATTTCATGGCAATATCATATGTTTTGTAGTAAAGAGTCACCAAAAGGTCTGAATCAAACATCCATTCTTTATCAAACCTTTGCCGCATAAGTTGACATAATCCTATTGTTTCGCTCTTATTTTGCAGGCCAATCTCTCTCTTCGCAAGATGCGACAGAACAGACATGATCAGCTTCTAATTTTTAAGTTAAGGATCAAAGATTAATATAACTCGCTTTCTGGCCGAATTTTATAAAACGAATATAGCTCTTGTTCTATATCAATTTAACATGCATGGTGTGTAACGCCATTTATCAACACATCAATTAGGTTATGTATGGCGGTCATTTTTTTTCTCTCTCACAACAATGTACCAATATAAATATTTATATTTTAATCATCAACTACGTAACTTCATTGTTCAAAAGGATACAACTTTCAAAGAAGTAAGAGCAACCAAAACGGGTAAAATCGCAGTTTTGCTGGAGCGGTAAACAGGATGTTGCTGTATCAAAATGTTTGTATGTGGCGCCAAAACATGTTTTGATGACGTAGTCATTATATGACCAATAAAATAGTACGTTACACTTTGCATAAGAACAACAAACGCATTACTAGGAACATCGGTTTTTATTGGATAAGATAATGTCATCACATGTGATTATACCAGTAAGTACTCTCAAACAGTATTTTGCATATAATAAAGCGTCCGATCGTACCGGGCTGTCCGAGCGTACCGGACTTAACCCTATCACCTATTTGAATTAGTGATATCAACTATTCGAATCAGTGATATCACTGATTCGAATAAGTGATATCACTGATTAGAATAGGTGATATCACTCATTTAAATTTGAATCAGTGATATCACCTATTCGAATGAGTGATATCACTCATTCAAATAGGTGATATCACTGAATTGCATTAAAAAGCAGTATGGCGCCTCAAATATTACTCACCTATTTGAATGCGTGATATCACCTATTCGAATCAGTGATATCACCGATTCGAATAGGTGATATCACCAAATGGTATTAACAATTAATACGGCGCCCCATAGTCATGCGCTTTTAAAACGAGTCCGGCGTTTTTTAAATTGTTTTATTGAATCAATCAGTGAATCAGTAGTTTATTGCGTTTATAGAAGTAATCTTATTAATTCACTGAATGAATACAATAAAAAACAACGAATGAAACAAAAAACAACTATTTTTTTTTTTATTTTTACCAGACAACCCCATTTATACCAGCTTAATACCAAAAAAAACGTCTCTGGTACCACGACCCCTGCAAATAAACCGACTTTTACGTTGACATAAAAACGGTTAAGAGTAATCCCCCTTCTCCCGCTAAATGTCAGCAGAGGGCAACAGATGTCTGATAATTTATCGGAATCATTGTCATTGATTGCGGTTGTAAAAGACAATTTTCGGACTTTTATGTTCAATCAGCAGCTGTAAATTTTCTTTTGGTATCAATATACGAACTGATATGGAAAAAGAAGACGGTCATTCAACAACATTTCGTTCAAACGTGTCGAACGCAGCTCCAAAAGGACCGACCTTCTCCGCTGACAAAAACAAAACAAAAATGGCTGCCAAAACGAACAAGAAATGGGTTCGTTTAGCGACTGTTCTTGCTTACGTTCTTGCTGTATCACTCGCGGCCATTGTACTTGCAATTTATTACAGTCTTTTTTGGGATCCGAAGCTGAAAACTACGACAATTTCTCCACCCACAACTGTTGCAGGCTCGGGTGCTTTTGAAGAGATGACAACATCGTTGAACGAAACTACAACTACTCAGATGTCATCATCATAGCCATGTTGTCTTTTAGTAAGTTCCCGCTGCTTGTTTATATATTGCATTATTTATTTTTTAAACAAACTGCAAAACCATTCAACAAAATCCTACCAAGTGTCGCATAAAAGTATAGGATTATTCCTGGGTTCTTAAATGATTGTGATTGAATTATAAGTTGGTAACTCTTAATTCGGTTCTACCGTTTTGGGGTTTGGCCTGGCTGGTTAAAGCTGTTAATATTGTGTCTATGGAGATTCTCAAAATATGTAAGTTATATATCTCGTCAGTAGGTGTACATGTCAGGGTTCGACACTAACTGTAGGCCGAGACCACCAGAATTTGTCTCGGACTACCTAGACCTACAAGCCGAGTAGTCCCGGCACACAACGAGATTTACTGAAATAGGCTATGGCCGGGTAAACAACCACGTTTCACAAATTATAAAAACATGACGTACTAGTAGGTACATCATTAATTGATTATAGGTGCGATTCCGACAATTAATGCTTACTACACAATCAGCTTGTTTTATTCGAAAAGGATTTTGCCGAAATCGACACTTTTTGATCAATGCATTCGGTAAATATGATCGTTATAAACATCTAGTAACAATGTTATATCCTCCGCAATATTACTATATATAACTAAGCCACTCTTTCATAAATTGCAACACCTTTAACCGCTTTAATGATAACAAACACCATTTTTCCCCCCATTTAATTTGCCAATTTTGCGTCGTTTTGTGAAGAAATGTTGTACCTCAACACCGGTTAATACGTTTCTGGGTTTCAGAGGACAGGTTTAAAACGCGGCTCTCAAAACATGGAAAGCAGTTAGTTTGGAAAATCGGTGTAAAAGTTTTTTTATGGCTAATGCCTATTCTATACTGTTGTTTGTTTTCACTATTTTCTATACAGTATAGATAATGAAATACAAAATAAAATTAGAAATAAAGTAACAGTTGTCAACATTTCTATTCAATATTTAAAAAAATGTGATGGTTTCATGGCGTTTCGTAAATCTCCCTGATTTGGACTAAATCTACCTGATTTGGAAGTCCAATCTCCCTGATGTAATGCTGGTAAAATTTGGCATGTATGGGGTTCTCGGAAGAGTTCATTGCGTCGCACATTTATTGTCACCAAAACTCAGGGCTTGCACTGGCTATTATTTTCTTTGCGCATCTACTTTCGCCAAATGAAAAAAATTAGAGCCAAATTGAAAACATTGGAGCCAAATATTTTCTTTATGGCACAAACTCATAACGTGAAATTTCAAGTTAACGTGGTCCACAAAACAAATCATTTGGAGATGCTTAACTATAACCCTGTTTACTAACTAAAACAAACTGAGGTTACAGATAGAATTTTTAGAGTCACATGTATTGTTCTATAGTAAAAATCATGTTGGAACATTTCGAAACACAAACATTTGTCTTAAGAATACGCAAGCGTGGAGATGATTAAGACTTGTTTATTGTCACATGACTCTGTTGTTTGTATAATTTGGACACAAAGATTCCTTTATTACTTATATTTTGTTTAGTTACTGGACCTTTATTCTGAGGTTTATATTTAGAAAATTAGCCGGACTACCAAAATTTATGCAGACTACTTGATTTTGAAAGTTGGTAGTCATGCGGACTACTTGGGAAAAAAGTTAGTGTCAAACCCTGTCTGTTGTAAAAGTTGCCTATTGATTGTGGGATAGGGACTTGAGTCATGTCCAACAATAACACATTATTTATGCTCTGGTGCCAGTAGAGATGTGCATAGGGTTTTCCATATACATCCTCTATGGCAATGTGTAGTTAAAGGGACACTGTCCGTAAGTAAGCAGATATTGAGCATAACCAAATAACTGTCTGACTTTTATTCAGTGAAATGTATACATGAAAACTTGAGCATAGACCCAAAGAAGTCTGTATTAATACATTCGTGAAATAGAAAAAAAATGTGTTAATTATTATTTGTAAATAATGTGGGTCCCACATTATTTACCTTTTCAGCTGATCACGTGACTTCATTAGGGGCTGGCGTGGCGCAGTCGGTAGCGCGGCGGATTTGTAACCGGAGGCCCCGGGTTCAATCCTCCGTGGTGCCACTGAGTTCCGTCGGTGTGTTCTTGGGCAAGACACTTTTCCTTAGCCTCGTCCGTCGGATGGGGACGTAAACCGGGCGGTCCCGTGTATCGGTCTATCCTCCGAGCACGTTAAAGAACCATAGGAATCTATTCGATAATAAGAGTAGGGCAGGTTCCCGGATTCCTATGTATCCTTCCCCTCTCTCTGGGGCGGCTCTAAATAACCTGTACTGTGTTGATGAGCCGTTAAACAACATTCAATTCAATTCAATTCATTAGCGCATTAGGTTTTCTACATAGTATGTATTGCGTAATATGTATAGCACACTTAGCTCAGTCATTACCAGAGAGTGTAATTTTAGTTTGGGCTGCGAGTTCAAACGCACAAAGCGGCACTTCTTTTTTTGTACCGCGATTGAATTCCATTAAACAATCTTGCCTGTAATTAGTAAATATTCAATAATGTTTAGTGTGTAACGTTTGTGAACGTAAATAGTGTGTGTTTTAAGCTGAAAGTTACGGACATTGTCCTTTTATTCTAGTCTACCTACTGTATTTTGGTAGGTACGACCAATGATTCCCACAGCTGGATATTTTCTACATTATCTTCTACGAAAATTACTCACAGGCCCTCTAGTCAAACACAAATGTCATGTGACTTATCTCTTCTTTTGTAGGATTAACAACTACCAGACACAGCTGGCTGGACCAAATGTGTCTGGGTTTGTTTGGATACAAAAGTCATCGGACAGTCTTATGTTTATTTTGCCACAACACTGGGCTGGGAGATGGGCACATACATTCGGATACAGACGGCGTGTTGTGCATAACTCGTCTGCAACTTACTTCAGCTGCATGATGATTCTTAGACGGATGTATTCTACCAAACTTGGTGATCTGAATGATTTAACAACAGCTGTCTTCATTTTGTAATTTGTCTTTACTTTTTGTATTACTTTTTGTATATTGTATGTATCTGTAGGCTAATGTATCCAGTGAATAATATGGCTGTAATTTCGGGTGTTAAACTGGAAATAATTCATTTATAGAGTTATTAAAATGACGTTAGGCATGGTTTTTGATTTTGTAGCACACAAACAGCTTTTATTATTGTTGAAATGTGAATGTTTGATTTCTTGGCATTAGTACCGGGTAGTACAATTACAAAAAGGGGACCACAGTGACCAACAAAGCTATTTTATCAAAACGATGTAATAGAACTGCATTCAAATTATTTGGTAAAATGCTGTAACTTGGTTCTTGTTTTTCTTACTGGATTGTTATATATATATCAGGGGCATAGCTGTACCAAAAACAGTGTGCAGGCACAAGGTCTAGGGGATGTTTTTTTAAGAAGGAAGCCAAATCCTGCATTTTGACGGTATTTTAAGCAGCAAACAATATGTTTTTAACGGTAACCTGCGATTTCAAGCTTTTCTAATATGCAATTTTGCAACAAAAACATCGGAACAGAACAAAATAACATATGAAACTTGTCTGAAAATCTTTCGAAATTTTGCACAATCATGGTATGCTTGGTTCCGAAAGACCGCAAGCGAAAATCTGTTTGACTTTTATTTTCTGAAAAGACCACGAGTACAAATTGGTATGACCTGACCATACCTCTTCACCTCTACCCCGCTCAGTTTTTATTGCATTTTTGGCATTTTTTATTTTTTTTGATTTCTGGGGACAATGTGTAGGCACATGCCTATAGGCACAGCTACGCCACTGTATATATATTTTTCTATTGATCTTTGCTGGTTAGATGCTTTACAGTATCATTTATTATTAAATCAAAACTTTGGCTCTAAACCAATTCTCTCTAAGGCGTTTACGCACTAACAACGATTTAAACTGATTTATACCCAACCCGACAGCCCCCAGCCCCTCTCTGAATATAACAGGGAATTTTAACTCATATTTACCTTCTTGTAATCCACTTACTCTTGGTGCAAGCTTTCAGCTTAAAGAACTGCAATCTGGGGACAATTTAAAGAGAAAAGTCTCCCTTGTGACATGTGGTTATCCTCCATGGATTCTTTAACATGTTGATGAAGTCATGGTAGACAGTTTGCCTTAATTTGACCCCTGAGTTGTAAGCCTGGTACACATGATGCAAATGACCAGTGGATAAAAGTGAGAAGGCCTAACTGTTATGGGGCCAAAATGTTGTGCTTTAATTTTCCGATCTACTTTCCTAGTTCTTGTCATGAGGGTGCTTTTTTTTTTTTATCTTTGTGAGAAATAATTTTTTAAATATTGCAAGTTTCTTGCCTTCTTAAAGAACTTATTGTTATTTATTTGTTATTTGTGTTGTGAAGGTAGCTAGATGTTTTATCTAGTATTGTTAGTTATATTTTCTGATTCATATTATACATAAACAAATATTTCACTTGTTAAAAGTTATCACATAACTCATGTTGTTTAATGCATTAAGGTGACGAATGACAAATTATGCATACCAGTACATGTACACCTAGTTTAAAGGGGCTTGCCTTTCGAATAGAACCAGAATACCAATAAATTAAATTCAGAATATTATTTGAATGTTTGTATGTTTAAATAGAGTTTAACACCAGTTTCCTTCACATTTTAGGCTATATTAATATGACAATCGATGGTGGTGGAGACAGATCGCCCACTTATTCCTAACAGATCACCCACTTATTCCTGGGTAGAACCATTACTGTAAAAAAAAAAAGGTGTATTATTAGTATTATATCTCCCGTAATTTGTAATTGCGAGATATATACTGTACCGGTCCTGTACAGGAATACATGTGAGAATAAGTTCTATATGACAAATACACTTGTTCCCCACCATGTCCAACAACAAAGAACATTTTTGTTATATATAGAGAGTTCTAAATAATAATATGAACAGTGAATGGAGTCATTTATTGCTTATTCTGAAAATCTTTTTTATTGATTTCTGGTTCAGTTCTGGAGGCAAACCCCTTTAATAGCTGTAATAAGTCATCAAAACCATGTCAATTCATGGTTCATGTTATTGTTAATGTTTTGCAATTGAAGTATTTTCATGTCTGTCCTGTTAGTATCGTCAGTATGGTTGTGGAATATTTATGTTTATTCTCCTATTGAATTGTATAGAGTTTTTATCATTTCACAATTTCATTTTGTGCCTCATTTGAAGTTTGTAATCCAGTAAGCCTAAACAGTCAGTTATTGTGTTAATCATATACATTGTTTACTTTGTATTTATTTATTCATTTACTTGGCGATATAATTCATTTGATTGTGTGTTTTTTAAATACCACGTTATACTAAAAGGTAGGGATGTTTACTCAACTAGTCATGTTTTTAAATACCACCTTATATTAAAAGGTAGGGATGTTTACCCAACTAGTCATGTTTTTAAATACCGCCTTCTATTAGAAGGTAGGGATGTTTACTCAACTAGTCATGTTTTTAAATACCACCTTATATTAAAAGGTAGGGATGTTTACCCAACTAGTCATGTTTTTAAATACCGCCTTCTATTAGAAGGTAGGGATGTTTACTCAACTAGTCATGTTTTTAAATACCACCTTATATTAAAAGGTAGGGATGTTTACCCAACTAGTCATGTTTTTAAATACCGCCTTCTATTAGAAGGTAGGGATGTTTACTCAACTAGTCACGTTTTTAAATACCGCCTTCTATTAGAAGGTAGGGATGTTTACCCAACTGGTCACGTTTTTAAATACCACCTTATATTAAAAGGTAGGGATGTTTACCCAACTAGTCACGTTTTTAAATACCGCCTTCTATTAGAAGGTAGGGATGTTTACTCGACTAGTCATGTTTTTAAATACCGCTTTCTGTTAGAGATATATATGTTTACAAGTCATGTTATTAAATACCAGATGTTTACTATACTAGTCATGTTGTTGAATACCAGATGTTTATTCAATTAGTCATGATTTTAAATACTGCCTTCTATTAAAAGGTAGGGATGTTTACTAGTTACGTTTTTAAATACCACCGCTGTCAGAAGGTAGAGATGTTTACTCCCATTATTCATGTTTTTAAATACCAGATGTTTACTTTACTAGTCATGTTTTTAAATACCAGATGTTAACTATACTAGTCATGTTTTTAAATACCTCCTTCTATTAGAAGGTTGGGATGTTTTCTAGTGAGTGAGTATACAGCTACACGTATGACTGGGTCAGTACATGTTTTATGTCAAACCATCATTACTCATTCCTTGTTCACATTTATTAAATGAAAGTCACATATCGATATAATACAGCAAAGATATCAAGGATTGAATATAAATATATACCGTATAATCCCTAATAAACTCCGCCGGTGTGTAACATTTTGAAAATGGGGGCATTTATTTGAGAACAAAAATACATAATTTAACTTTTAAATCAGACATTATTTACTGATATTCTTTATCAAGCAAACCAGAGTCTGCTTGTCAATCAGTACATCGGATTTTAATTTTTCTAGTGATTTTGTGAGTTCCATTGTGAATGAAACGGATTAACTTGCATCTTTTGGTAAGTTTAAACAAATTATTTCTGAGAAAATGGTTGGGTGATGGGGCGTTTATTAGGGGAGAGGCGTTTATTGGGGATTATACGATATGTAATATAGATCTAAATTTATTTTGTTATAAGAGATAGTTCAGTATATAAATGCATCTTGATTTGTAAAACTTTTTGTACTAATAACGAAAGAAAACCTTATTTTTATTTAATTATTTACATGCAATTAAAGCAACAGTTATATTGAGTGATTTATTAAAACCAAGTCACTAATTTCAATGCTTAAAAACATCACAATTGTTGATATTCTGTCTATATTTACCGAAAGATAACATATTTTGATATGACTGTCAGATATTATTTTATACTTTTTAAGATTTTATTAAATGAAATCCAATCGAACCAAAGTTATTTTCTGTATTATTTAGAGGCTATGAAGTGAAATTTTAACAATTAAGAAACCCTAAGGGAAGGAGCGAAGCGACTGACCGGAGTTTCTTAATTGTTAAATTGCACTTCTTAGCCTCTAACTGACTTAGTGTTTGCCCTACTTTTCCCCCCCGCACTTCTACGAAACCACGCCTCTTAACACGTTCGCGCTTCTACAAAATCCGCCTCCTTGTGTCCAAACAAACCCGTGCCATTTAGTAAGCGATTACTTAATGATTAAATGGTTAAAATTGGTGATCGTTAGAAATTTACATGAATAAGTTCGCCATTTTTTTAAAATTCCTCACCATCTGATTGGAGGAAAAAGTAGGGCAAACACTAAGTAGTATTAATTTCTATTGATGGAACCATGAACATCTAATAATATAGACTGATGGAATAGACTGCTCAGCTGTATTCATACTTGCCGACAGGTATCAGAGTTGAGTGAATGCCTTTGCGTCACATATTGTACACAGGATGTAGTATGAATAGACTGGACCACTGTTTTTTACAGGAATAATAGACTGAACCACTATTTATTACTGGAATAATAGACTGAGCCACTGTTTATTACTGGAATAATAGAGAGGTACCACTGTTTATTACTAGAAGGAATGTTCGACTGAATCTGATTGCAGTGATTCACTATTTATGCAACTTTAGTATGTAGTTCTCTTAGTGTTTAATATTGAACAAACAAATGCATTATGGGAGTTGTGCAATCATGGTTTTAGACAGGTGTTATTGGTATATTGTTGTTTCTGTTATATCATTACCTATCATTACCTTTACATTATACCTTGCCAGGAAATTTGAAAAAAGTGGTGCCTGCATGTCAGGACAGGATAGATCATATTTGAGAGTGCTTACAGTTGGTTATCTAGGTTTGGGGGCATGAATGATATCCAGTGTATGGGGGCATGAATGATATCCAGTGTATTAAAGGGACACATGGCAATCTTGATTTTTCAAAAACTGGTGGAGTCCCATTAGTTTTTCTATATAAATTGTATTTGTTCAATCATTAATATTAATTACAAGAATTGTATTAAGCCATTTGGTTTTGCATATTATTATTTTTTGATATTAATGCACCAATAATATATTTAAACTTATAGTATAATAACACAAAATAGCGAATATTTAAAATTTGATTTATTTAAATGTACATGTAACCAGGGTATAAGTAAAACTGATACTGGATATATAAATCGAGACACCCATTTCAAACACATCAAGATTGCAGTGTGTCCCTTTAAAGCATTGCTGGAGAAGGGAGGGCAACATACGTTTTCTTATTTTTTGGGCACTAGTTTGCTAGAAATCTATGATTTAAGGCATGTTTTTTCTTCAAATGTAGTCTGGGCTTGTTTGTGTATTTGATGGAGCATTTATTATAAATTGTAATTGACTGTTATTTATTTATTTATATTTGAGAGAAATCCAATCAAACCAAATGTTTTTATCTGTACTTAGACTTCCTTTTGATAGAATTAATTTGTTTCTGTACTCTTTTATATTTTTATCAAATTGTCTTTTATTAGGTCAATAGAGAAACATTTAATTCATTTATGTATTTTTATGTAATTGATATATACATGGTCATATATTTTTCTTTCTAAAAGGTTATTGATTCATTGACTCCATGTTTTATAGCTTTATATTTGCAACATAATATTTCGTCATGAGCTCGTTCATCTAAAGTAATAAAGAACTATAATAATGATGTAAAAAACGAATAAATTAATATTGTGTCTTTAGTTACAATACATGTGTTTATGCTAACCATGAAAATGATGAATGTTAAATGATATATTTTTATTTTTTTAGAAATAACATTTAGGATTCAATGTTTAATATTTTAGGCTTAAACAGTTTTCTTCCTACCACATGAATTCAGTCATTATGGCCAGATGTAAGGTAACCTATTTACATGTTTGAATTCTATACTTTCTGAATCGAAAGGTTTGTATCATTTTATTCCCTTTTTATTTTATTTGTATGTAAGGGGAGTTTACTCTTTTGATCATATTCACTTTTGTGCCATGTTCATGAAACAAAAACAAGTTCAAAACTGAACGGTTTTCAGGTTTTAAAATTACAGACATCAGAAGTATATTTTTATGCCCCCCGAAAAGATATAGTAATCGCACCGTCCGTCTTTCTGTCCGGATTCCGTCCGTCATTCCGCAGTTTGTGTCCGGACTGTACCTTCAAAACTCCTGCAGGTATTTTTAATTAACTCAGCATAACAAGACGATGTGTCGCGCGCAATACCCAGGTCCGTACCTCAAAGATCAAGGTCACTTGCAGTTCATAGGTCAAAAACAGGTACGCAATTTCGTGTCCGGACCGTAACGTCACAACCCCTGCAGGGATTTTTAAATAACTTGGCACAAGTGATCACCATAAGAAAACGATGTGTCGCGCGCAACCTCAAAGGTCAAGGTCACACTTGCAGTTCATAGGTCAAAAACAGGTACGCATTTTCGTGTCCGGACCGTAACGTCACAACCCCTGCAGGTATTTTTAAATTACTTGGCACAAGTGATCACCATAACAAGACGATGTGTCGCGCGCAAAACCCAGGTCCGTACCTCAATGGTCAAGGTCACACTTGCAGTTCAAAGGTCAAAAAAAGGTACGCAATTTCGTGTCCGGACCGTAACGTCACAACCCCTGCAGGGATTTTTAAATAACTTGGCACAAGTGATCACCATAAAAAGACGATGTGTCGCGCGCAAACCCCAGGTCTTCAAGGTCACACTTGGAGGTCAAACGTCAAATCGTGTCCGGTCAATATTCTGGCATTCATGGACGGATTTTCAAATAACGTGGCACAAGTGCTCACCACAAGAAGATGATGTGTCGCGAACAAAATCCAGGTCTGTGGCCTCAAGGTCAAGGTCACATTTAGAGGTCAAAGGTCAAATCTTGTCCGGTCAATAACTTTTGCATGCCTGGACGGATTTTCAAATAACTTGGCACAAGTGCTCACCACAACCAAACGACCTGTCGTGCACAAAATCCAGGTCCATGGCTCCAAGATCAAGGTCATACTTAGAGGTCAAAGGGCATTTCGGGGGAATTTGTCACTTACAGTGATATTTCTTGTTTTATTTAGAAAAGGATTTCTGATAAGTTACTAGGGCGTGTGGTGAACAACAAGGAAAATAGAAGAATACTATTCTTCTGAGATGCTATGTGAAATATCCAAGGTCTTAGTTCTGAACCAAGATCCGAGTTCTCAAAATGGCGGCTTCCATTTCCGTTTCAGAACAACCTTCAAACGGTCATATCTTCTTTGTTTATCACTCAATTTTGATAATTGTTACGGCGTTTACCAAGTTTTCCAGAACTCTCAATACAGACCATGATGCCTACATCCCCTTTACGTTATATAGAGTGTTGTGATACAAGAAGTATTTAATAGCAGTGAAGGATATTATTTATTCATACTAACAGGTTGATCGTTCCAATGTCATTTCGTTTTTCTTTGTATACATTTTTTCATGTTTGTAGACAATTTGTGTTTATGTTTATACTATTATTGATAGCATTTTAGTTGTCGTATTTTTAAATATGCGTTTGTGATGTTTGGTAGGTGCAATAGGGTTTATCCTTGTTCTTAAAGGAACACACGGCAATCTGATAGTAGCTTTTAGGTTAATTAGCACCTCAATTTATTGATCCAAGATCATTTAATTAATTCTTCTTTCATGTAGTGAAATTACAGGTCATACAATTTGGAGTCTTCAATTTTCTTTATTATTTTGCCACCTGTTAATGTTGTTGTTGTATATTCAGCAATTAGTAAACTTGCAACAATTATTTGCTTTGAACGATTTTAATAATTGTAAATAATGATTTGTTAATTTGAAAGTTATGTAGAAATGCTAAAGTGAGGCTGAGAGTTTTAAGAACATTAAGGTTGCTTTGTGTCCCTTTAAGTTAAATTTTCTAATCATTTCTGTGATCTTTTTATCGTGTTTATAGTATGTATTGATTTAAAAGTGAATACAATTGTTGAAAACATTTACTTGGTTATTTTTTTTGAATTCACTTAATTGCTACTGTATCGGTTTGCCTGTATATAAAATATGTATACAATGGTATATGTTTACAGTTGAGAAGGGTTTCGACGGTCTGTGTGCTCTTGTAGACATTGGCCATTAGTTCTATGGTGATCGATCATAAGTGAATTGTTTATGCCCCCCAAAGGGAGGGGTCATATAGTAATCTTGTTCTGTTCGAAACAATCGTGTCTTCGCCATTTGGAAAGTACTGAATATCATGAAACTTCACACAGCTGTTTGTGCCGCGGAAGAATCAGGTCCCGACGGTCTCAACAATCGAGATCACAGTTGGAGTTTAAATGAGTCAAAATCAAACCTCCGTTATAACTCTCCGTGGCCGAGGGTTAACGACGTTACGTTGTAAACATTCTCGCCTCCCACCGCTGCGGGTTCGAATCCTACTGAGAGCTCGACTTGTGAGGAAGTGTCGATTCTTAAGGATGGGGGGGGGGGGAGGTGTACAGTACTGGTTCTACCCAGGAAAAGTGGGTGTTCTGCCTCCACCACAAAACAATGGATCGTCATATATAACCTTACATGTGTTGAAAATGACGTAAAACACCATACAAACAAAATAACTTTGGAAGGGAATTTCTTGAAACTTGAACATTGATCAGAATGAGAAGGCGACATTTGAATCAAATTAATCAAAAATTTGATAATCGTGTATGACTCAAATTCGTTGATCAAAGGTCAAATGAGTAAACATCAATATCTACCAGGGCCACCATGTGAACTGTGTATGCAAAAAGCGAGAACTCTAGGTAGGGATTGAAGAAAATGTCTCGGCCATAACTTTGAAAGTACTGACTGATGAAATTACAATGAGAAGGTTGCCGCAGCAAGACTCGGTCTGTATCTCGTAGCTCAAGGTCAGACTTACGAGTTTAACAATTACATGCATCAAAACTGCGTCTTTGCCACAGCTTGAAAATTGCATCAGAGAATTCCATGAAACAAAAATTCTTAACGGCATCAGACGGTGTGCTGTGCGCATTCTTCACTCTGCACTATGTATATAATTTCAATATACTATTGCATTTTACCTGTTACCCGTAGCATTTCAACAATGTAGGAATTACAATAAGAGAACCTTTTCTGTGGACATATGTCGCCCTATTGTTGTCAACTCAACACTGTCTTTCTTGTGCTTTTATTTTTTACACCAAAACAATCCGCATACGTTTTTGAGGCTGCTACATAAACAGTGTTAATATGTCAACGGACGTGACCGAAAGTTTAGTAGCAGCATCTTCTGGCCTCTTTATTGTTGAATTGATTTGAATTGAAGACTTTATTTTAAGAGGGTAGCCCAGTTAATAAAAATACTAATCTTTCCTGAGGCCCTCTTGACAAAGCAACATGGTAAACAAAAATATATATACAAGTTTATAGCAACATAAAGATACTGATAATGGAACTAAAAGTGTTCACAAAAAATCAATATCAAAAGTTAGCTTTATTAAAAACAATTCTTTGGTCAATTGTCATTGCATTTATAGTGTTCATTGCATCATTTAAACATGTATATTTATTGCATTGCATCATTTAAACATGTATATTCGTTGCCAAATATACTATGACAAGCTCTTCTTTGTATTTTTAAAAGACTATTAATGTTTCTCTTCGTTGTATTTTCCCATATAATATTGCAAAAATCTAAATGTGGCTGGATATAATCCTTATAGTAAATACTTCTGTAGTTAAGTGGAATGTATTGCTTTATTCTAGAAAATAGCCACAGATATGATGATCATTTCTTTCGAATGCATATTATGATCATTTCTTTCGAATGCATATTATATGTTCATCCCACTTAAGGTTTTCATTCAGGTTTACGCCTAATACTTTACTTTCAGGGGTCAGTTATCGTAGTTTAAAGACATAGGTGAGTGTTGTAGTACTGCGCGCTTCTGAGGTGTTGTAATTAATAAGACTTTAGTTTTTTCATTAATATCATATATAGTTGTATCATCAGCAAACATACCTGTATGACTTACTGTGTCACTCATGAAGAGGTTCCAGCTGGCTTGCGGAACGTCGGTGGTTCTACCCAGGTGCCCGCCCGTGCACGAAAATTGCCCGGAGGGGCACCTGGGGTCTTCCTCCACCAATGGAAGCTGGAAAGTCGCCATATGACCTTAGCTGTTGGTGCGACTATAAAATCCAATTCAATCAATCAATCATGAAGAGGTAGATCATTAATAAATATAAAAAAGAACAGTGGGCAAAAATAAGGACCTTGTGGTACTCCACAGGTAACACCACTTAAATATGAAAAAGTAGAATTTAGTACCTTTTTTGTTTCCGGTCAGTTATGTATGATATAAACCATTTTATGGTCAAATCGCTACATTTATAAAGTTTTAACTTGTTCAATAATATATCGTGATCAACTTAATCAAATGCTTTTTTGAAGTCTACCAACAAACTTTCCTTCATTTAGGGCTTTAAGCCATTTCTCTATCATAAGAACAAGTGCAGTTTCACAGCTGTGATTTTTACGAAAACCACTTCGTGACTGTATTAGTAATTTAAAAGAGAGGAGGAATTCCATGAATGAATCGTATACATGCCTTCAATCAGTTTAGAAAGAGTAGGTAGAATAGAAATTAGACGATAATTATTAACATCAGAGAATTCCATGAAACAAAAATGTTTATCAGCATCAGAAGGTGTGTTGCGCGCATTCTTTACTCTGAATATACATGCAGCGCGTGTTTTAAATAAAGGTTTGGCTTTAGCAGTTTTCCCATACGTCTGGAAAAGAACCTGACCTTAAGCTGCAATTAACAATAGAGGCTATGTTCTTTGCAATATATACTGCAGATGCCTATATGGACCAATGTCATCCAGACCCGTTGACTTTGAGATATCTAAATTAACTAGAAACTTCGTAACTTGAGCTTCCGTTATAAAAGGAATGTTAAAGTAAACATCAGACGGAACTTTATCATTAATAAAATGAACAACCTTTTCAAAACTGGATTCTGGAATAGATTGTTTTAAGCTTATTGCTATATTAATAAAAAATCTGTTAAATTCATCCACTATGTCACAGGCTTCCATGATTGTTGAGTCTCCTCTAGTGAGTTGGTTTTTATAACAATTACTGGTCACTTTTGAAGATGCGCCGTGTTCTTTAAACAGTTTCCAAATCGATTTCGGGTCTGATTTACCCTCTTCGATCTTTCGCTCATACGTGCTCTGTTTTGACAGTTTTATCAGCTGACAAACTATATTACGCGAAATTCTATAATTATCAACATCATTAATTCCTTACTTATATCTCTTAAATTAATTATCTCTTACTTTAACTGCGTCTAAAATATCGGAATTTATCCGGGCAGTTGCAAATGTTTCACTGAATGTATTCTAGTTGGCACGTGTTTATCAATAACTTGAGTAAAAAGGTTCATCCATAAATTAAGCGCTTCATTAGAGTACTGTGAAATGTTCGACATTATCCCAAATAACACAATTAAGATCATTATTAAAATTGTCTTGATTAAATTTTTTAAATGGTCTGTATTGTATTGTCAATGCGCATTCTTGCTAATTGACGCCTTGATTTTTAGTTTAAAGATATCTATTTTACATCGATTGCGAAACAAGTTATTGCAGCTTAGATTAATCACTCTCGATGGCTTCCTGGGTAGAACCAGTACTAAGCATTGTGGATTAATTATCTTGCTCGAAGATAAATAGCGTGACCGCGGCGAGGATCGAACCCAGGACCTCTCGGTCTAGAGCGGTGCTCTACCACTGGACCACACACTCCACAAACGTAGTTGATTTTTCGTGTGCAGAATATCGGGTAGTGATCACTGAGTGCTACACATGGCACAGCCGTGTAAGCAATATTTCCTTGACAGTTTATATATATGTGATCTATTAGTGTTTTTGAACTTGAAAACACACGAGTAGGCTTATCAATGAGGGTCCCAAATGGGGATTGTGTTCACGTGATCACGTAAAATAAAAACAAAGATCACGTCTTCACGTGAAAATAGCAGAACTTTCACATTTCACGTTAAATATAAATGTACTACCGAGACCATCATACAAATAGTAATAGATTTGGAATCTAGTCAAGGGAGACCACTTTTGTCAGCAAACTGTATTAGGCTAGTTCCAGGCCGACCAGTGCTACTTGTAATGTAGTGAGCTATGTCAGTGAAACTGTCGGCATACCACCAGTCTATACTGCCTATACTGTATCTGATACACGACTCGGCTGATTGTAGTGTCCCCGGGGATTCCCCGTGCCAGATGTTCGCGCAAGTACGAAAGTTCAGCTCTCGGGGGAGGCTCGGGGAGGAGGAGGGACACTAAAAAGACTGAAAAGGACTAAATATTCACGTTTCACGTCACCATATCACTCGATCACGTTTTACCAAGACCAAAATCACGGATCACGCTGATATAATGTTCACGCAATCACGCAAAAATATTGTTTGTTTCACGTGTCACGTTTTTAAAAACACCCCGATCACGTTTTCACGCAAAACCCCTTTGGGACCCCCATCAATGAGCTGAGTTAAACCCAATGACAGAATAAAATTCAACCGATCATTTTTTTTATCCTTATTTAAGAGGTCACGATTTGTAACCCCCAGGATAATAGTTCCCTTTTCCTCTAATATATTTGTTTCTATTTTAGTTTCAAAATGTTCTTCCCATAGCTTTAGAGTTAGGGTGTCTATAAACAGACCCTACAAGAAATGAGGGTACCAACCCCCTCCCCCTTGCATCTGGAGTACTGGCTTTTTTCGGGCATGGCATCTGGAATACTCCCTAACAGAGGGTTGGCATCTGGAATACTATTTGAACCATGCGTGGCCGCGCAGCGGCCGAGCCCGAGGGCACGCAGGGCCCGAGCTATCTAGGGGGGTCCGGGGGCATGCCCCCCCTGAAAATTTTGAAACATAAGTGCTCTAAAATGGCATTTCCAGCAATCTGAGACATAGATTAGCATTTATTTAATTTTTTGGATGGAAAAAATTATTTTTTGAGAAAAATACGGCGTACACGTATGAAAAAACTGCGATGTCGGCGTACGGCGTACCACAACCCGGCGTACGGAATACTGGCTAATATGGGTCGGAATCCGGCGTACGAAAAGGGGGTCGGTACCCTCAGAAATGGTTTACTTTTGTTTTGTTGGATCTCAATCCAAATGCACTCAATGTTCGAGACTATATGTTCGCTCGATGTCTGTCATTCCCTCAGACCAAGTCATGTCCTGTCTATATACCTTACTTACCATTCAACTGCAATATTATATACACATGCTAACAACTATGAGACAGTGTATCGCGATCAACACCCAGGGTATAGCTTCTTTATCATTCGATTTCAATAACATTACACACATATGTTCACCACTATGAGATGATGTGTCGCCACACCAACATCCAGGTCCTTACCTAGAAGGTCAATGTCACACTTGGACTTCGAAAGTTATGGCTATAAACAACTACTTTACTATCATTTGATGCCAGTACTAGTAGTATACACAACTGTACAACACAACACCATGACATGATAATATCACCAGCCTAGTGTGTCGCAAACAAATGGCAAGTCCTTTCTTACATACAAGGTCAAAATGCCAGGTCCTTCCTTACATGCAAGGTCACACTAAGACTTGGCATGTATATTTAGAGCATTGAAGGGCACAAGTGTCTACCTGGCTGGTTGCCATTTTCTTTTCCCTATTTTATTAAGACAGTTAAATTGACAGGGGACTCATAATCCGACGAATTTGCTTGTTCAATGGTGATATACATATATAATGCGGACTCGTCAAGTTTATGGGGATTTATCAATTACCTATATGATCGTGATGGTTTCTCTCTGCTAAGTAAAGCATTACGTGGGTGTGGGGTGTGGGTGTGTGTGTGTGTTTGAGAAGGGGGAGGGGAGGGGGGTCTCGACTTTCAATGAGGACGAAAACTATTCACTATCCGCCGTGAATTGTCTTGTGGTTGACCCAGGGTAGGTTGTGAAACAACTATAAAAAATGCATGATTGCTGACAAGTGAACTAATTTGCTAGTTGTGTTAACCCAGGTAGGTTTCATCTCAACGCGAGGTCACCATTCAAAGTTATCTCTAAGACTGTACCACAGGCGACACGAAAGGATAGTATTCTTTCAATGATGGACACTATTGTAGGGATAGGAGAGTAGGAGCTGGATTGACCTGTTCTGAATGCCACCCCATAATCTCCTACAACGACCCTTCCTCAATAATTGACCAATTTGCCTAGTTTACTGGGGAGGGATTGCAAACCATGTTAAGGGCACACTCCCTATGAGTGTGTTAAGTTTGTTGTTAAAGGGGTCACATTTCTAACTTACATACGAGTACATACCTTATTACTGGCATATTATGTATCTAGAGGCGCGTACGACACTTGTTTTTTTTCCAACACTGAAAACCATATATCACTGAAGATCCCATTAATGCTAGCTGGTTCCGTTTCGACGAAACAAAATACGCATTGCCATGGCCAATCACTAATATGGGTTTCGCGGTCGAAATACTATTATACCGAGTTCTTTATTATTCTAAAGCATATACAATGTCATTTAATCTAATATTTCAGTATGTTTTTGTGTGTTTCTGTTCCTCAAAATAATCTGGAATCGTAAAATAGTTGCTGAAAGAAAAATATTAAGTGCAGATTAAATGAGTAAACAAATCTAAGTGAAACAATGTCGTCGTCTCCAAGATAAGAACATATACTACCACGTCCATTTCGTAACTATTTCACGAACAGGGACTGAAGCACTACCGACTTCACCAACGATGCAACATTTGGTGATATGAACATTTTTAGGGACCACATGACAATTCACTCAATAGACGACTTTGCTGCACAAAAATTAAATCTCGGTCTGACTCCTCATTTCATGTATTTTACAAATATATTCGCCGTCGAATAATACAAGTTTTTCACAACTAATAATACTTGAAGAGTGTTCCACGGACAACTTGTTTCGCTTTCGCCTGCCATGTGCTTATTTCAGCAAGTACGTGCTTATTTCAGCAAGTACAATATAACTATACATTTTGAAGACAGGTGGTTCGATCAGTCCCTCATGCATTAAGGAGCAGTTTTTAGCTCTACTTGCCAAGGGCCAGCAGAGCTTATGGAATGGTGTGTTGTCCGACGTCTGTCCGTCCGTCCGTAAACTTTTACCTCGTTAAGACGATAGGGCCTTCATTTTTCATCCGATTTTATCAAACTTTAATAGATTGTTAATATCAATGAAAGCTCGGACAAGTTCGAAAACCAGCCAGATCGGACCAGTAACAGCGGACTTATGGTCCTTGATTTAGTTAAAAATGCTATATTGCTTTATTTTGCCTCGTTAAGACAATAGGGCCTTCATTTTTAGCTCTACTGGCCGAAGGCCAGCAGAGCTTATGGGATGACGAGTTGTCCGTCGTCCGTCCGTCGTCCGTCGTTAACTTTTGTCTTGTTACCACCATAGGGCCTTCATTTTTCATTCGATCTTTACCAAACTTTAACAGGTTGTTAATATCAATGAAAGCTCGGACAAGTTCGAAAACCAGCAAGATCGGAATAATTTCACCGGAGTTATGGTCCTTGTTTTGCTGGAAAATGCCATATTAAGCCTTGTGAACACTCTAGCACCTTCATTTATTATTTGATCTTTACTAAACTTGCACAGATTGTTAATGTCATTAAAGGCTCAAACAAGTTCGAAAACCAGCCAAATCGGATCAGTAACACCGGAGTTATGGTCCTTGATTTTTCTGAAAATTGCTGTTTTCTGCCTTGTGAACGCTCTAGCACCTTTATTTATTATTTGATCGATATCAAACTTGCACAGATTGTTAATACCAATTATAGCTTGGACAAGTTCGAAAATCGGCTGAATTGGGTCAGTAACACCGGAGTTATGGCCCTTGTTTTTCTGAAAAATGGCATTTTCTGCCTTGTGAACACTTTAGCACCTTCATTTATTATTTGATCTTTACCAAAATTCCACAGATTGTTAATATCAATGAAAGCTCGAACAAGTTCGAAAACCAGCTAATTGAGATCAGTAACACCGGAGTTATGGCCCTTGTTTTTTTCTGAAAAACGCTATTTTCTGCCTTGTGAACACTCTAGGGCCTTCAATATTAATCGGATCTTTACTTAACTTTGCCAGTGTCTTTATATCAATGAAAGCTTGAACAAGTTCGAAAACCGGCAAGATCGAAATAATTTCAACGGAGTTAAGACCTTTGTTTTACTGAAAAATGCCATATTAAGCCTTGTGAACACTCTAGCACCTTCATTTATTATTTGATCTTTACCAAACATGCACAGATTGTTAATATCAATGAAAGCTCGGACAAATTCGACGACCAGCTAGATCGGTCCATTAACAGCGGAGTTATGGCCCTTGATTTAGTTAAAAATGCTATAATTTGACTCGTTAAGACGATAGGGCATTTATCTTTCATTCGATCTTTACCAAACTTTACCAGATTGTTTATATAAATGAAAGCTCGGACAATTTCGAAGACCAGCCATATCGGACCAGTAACAGCGGAGTTATGGCCCTTGAAACCAGCCAGATCGGACCAGTAACGGATGAGTTATGGCCCTGGATTTAGTTAAAAATGCTATATTTTGCCTCGTTAAGATTATAGGGCCTTCATTTTTCATGCGATCTTTATGAAACTTTACGAGATTGTTCATATCAATGAAAGCTCGGTCAAGTTCGAAAACCAGCCAGATCGGACCAGTAATAGTGGAGTTATGGCTCTTGATTTAGTTAAAAAATCCTATATTTTGCCTCGTTAAGACGATAGGGCCTTCATCTTTCAACCGATCTTTAAGAAACTTTACCAGATTGTTAATATCGATTAAAGCTTGGACGAGTTCGAAAACCAGATTGGAACATTTACATCAAAGTCATGGCCCTTGATTTTCTGAAATATGCTGTATCGTGGCCTCATTAAGACGAAAGGGGCTTCATTTGGCCGGATTTCATTGACACTTTTCAGGGATGATCAGTACCAAGCCTAGTTGTACATAGTCACCGTGTTCCAGTTGAATGATTTTGGCAGAGTTATAGCCCTTTAAAGGTTTTAATACACAAACTTTGTTCTGACTAGTTCTCCTGAACCTCTGGCCGGATTTAAACGAAGCTTTTTAGGGATGATCAATTCCATGACTAGTTTTGCAAATCATTGGCGTATTCCGGTTAAATGATTTTTTTGGCAGAATTATGACCCTTTAAAGGTTTTAATACACAAACTTTGTTTGATCTACTTCTCCTGAACCCCTTGCCAGATTTCAATGAAACTTTGCAGGGATGATCAGCACCAAGCCTAGTTGTGCATGTTGTTGTCACGTTCCGGTTTACAGATATTGGCAGAGTTATGTCCCTTTAAAGGATTTTGATACCACAATTTTTTTCCGGGCTAGTTCTTCTGAACCCCTGGCTGGATATAGATGAAACTTAACAAGGATGATCAGTATCAAGCCTAGTTGTGCATGTCATCGCCATATTTCGGTTGAATGATTTTTGGCAGAGTTTTGACCCTTTACATGTTTTAATACACAAACTTTGTCCAGATTAGTCTATTCTGAACTCTTTGCCAGATTTCAGCGAATCTTAGCGAGGATGATTAGTACTAAGCCTAGTTGCACCTGTCATTGCCATGTTCTGGTTGAATTATTTTTGAAAGACTTATGGCCCCTTATACATAAACTTTATCTTGAGCAAGTAGAGCGTCCACAGGCCCTTTTGGGCCTCTTGTTCATCCTATCTTTACCAAACTTTACCAGATTGTTAATAACAATAAAAGCGCAAACAAGTTCGAAAACCAGCCAGATCGGACCAGTAACAGCGGAGTTATGGCCCTTGATTTAGTTAAACATGCTATATTTTGCCTCGTTAAGATGATAGGGCATTCATTTTTCATCTGATCTTTACCAAACTTTAACAGATCGTTAATATCAATGAAAGCTCGGACAAGTTTAAAAACCAGCCATATCGGACCAGTAACAGCGGAGTTATGGTCCCTGATTTAGTTAAAAATGCTATATGCTATATTTTGCCTCGTTAAGATGATAGGGCCTTCATTTTTCATCTGATCTTTACAAAACTTTACCAGATTGTTAATTACAATGAAAGCTCAAACAAGTTCGAAAACCAGCCATATCGGACCAGTAACAGCGGAGTTATGGCCCTTGATTTAGTTAAAAATGCTATATTTTGCCTCATTAAAACGATAGGGCCTTCATTTTTCATCCGATCTTTACCAATCTTTATCAGATTGTTAATGACAATGACAGCTCGAAAAAGTTTGAAAACCAGCCAGATCGGATCAGTAACGGCGGAGTTATGGCCCTTGATTTTGTTAAAAAATGCTATAATTTGCCTCGTCAGTACGATAGGTCCTTCATTTTGCATCTGATCTTACTGATCTTACCAAACTTTACCAGATTTTATGTTTTTTTTGTGTGTTTTTTTTAATGTTTAATTATTTTATTTTTGTTGATTTTTTTTTATTGTTGATTTTTTTTTTAATTTTTTTTTTTTTACGGAAATCTTTTTGAATTTTTTTGCATTTTTTTTTTCTGAATTGATTTTATTTTTTTATTTTTTTATTTTTTGAATTTCTTTTTAATTTTTTAATTTTTAATTTATTATTATTTTATTTTTTTAGCTCTACTGGCCAAGTTCGAAAACCAGCCAGATCGGACCAGTAACAGAGGAGTTATGGCTCTTGTTTAGTTAAAAATGCGATATTTTGCCTCGTTAATATGGTAGGGCCTTCATTTTCCTCTGATCTTTACCAAACTTTACCAGATTCTTTAGTTATGGCCCTTGATTTAGTTAAAAATGCTGTATTTTCCCCAAATCTTTCAAAAAAACACGTAAATGCAGTCACTTGCTTCACTGATGTTATAAGAGCCATGTTAGCAAGTAGAGCGTCCACAGGCCCTCTTGGGCCTCTTGTTTAAATGTTTAAACTTTATGGAAATGTACATACATCTGTATTGGATAATTGATAATAATAAGGAAGAACTGTATCTTCATGACAATATGTCAATATTATGCCAAGTTATGAACTCGGTTTGCTTGCAGGTTAAAGTTTTATGAAACTCTGCTAAAAGAAAAGTCTGAGTTATTGGACATGTGTAACGACATTCGTTGTGTCCCTGAGCAAGACACTTTATCTGCATTACTTAGTACTGGTTCTACGCAGGAAGACCTCGAGAGTGATTCAAATAAGTTCATAGAGCTTTCGTTACAATCGATGTAAAATAAATAAGTTTAAACTAACGACATTCCTTTGGTTAAGATGAAAATGTATGTGAAGTTTCACGAACATAAGTCAATATTTTTCAAGTCATGGCCAGTTATGAGCTTGGTTAGGTTGCAGGTTAAAGTTTTATGCAGAGGGGCATAACTCTGCTGAAATAAAAGTCAGAATTATTGGACATGTGACAACATTCCTTGGGTTAAGATGAAGATGTTTGTGAAGGTTCACGAACATATGTCAAACATTCAAGTTATGGCCAATGTTAGGTTAAAGTGTGACGGACGGACGACAGACGACGACGGACAAAGTGATCCCTAAGTGTCTACCATGATACACACGAAGGAGCTTGTCCAATCTCGTTACCCCCACAATCGCTGGCTTGCGCCCATCTTTGTTTACATATAATTTATAATTTATTTGTTTACATAGACTTCTACTAAGAACATATAGTGACTGCTTCGTTTAAGCTATTGAAACTTATGAAACTTAGCAGGAAGTGCGGACTGACGGGCTCCATAAACATAAGCTAAGATTATAGAACACAATACGACTATTCAAGATAGCATTCGATCATAGTTCAATGAATGATATGTTATACTGTTATAATGCAGTTATTTGCATTCATATTACCTTCTTTTAATGGTGCGCGTTTTAATAAGATTGCGTTAAAATACTTAATATTAGGTCAAGTTTTTTTCAGAATTTGCATTTTTATCCGGAGATTATCCGCATTGCGGCATTAACAGTACACGTTCTAGTGGTTTTGCCCTTCAAAGATCCAAATCAGACGAACATTTAATCAGCTTAATACTACTATAATCATATAATTTTATAATCCAAGGTAATCTTTATTGGATATTACTAGTATTACATATTTATGTAGTTTTCACGTAATCCTTCACGTACATTTTTTTATTATACCAACATATACCTTGAAGACAAAACCTTGAGAGCAAAACAATATAAATTGCAACCTCTTATCAATGTGATTTTATGGCAGGATTTTGATTAAACACTTTTAACGATCCAAATAAATCATTTACAGCTAAATATCATAATGTCGTTTCTTTGATATGTTAAAGTCGCAGATAAACAAAACAGCCGCAACACACGACGAGTAGAGGTTAACTACCGTATTACGTTTTCAGTTTTCATTTAACTATTTGGCACTGAAGTGATTTTGTCGTAATCAGCTGATTTTTAAACCGATTAATGTCAGATGTATACAAAATGGTCAGATGTAGACAGAGTGGACAAAAGCACGAAACTTTCTGTTAGTAGTTGGTAGTATAACTTGAAAATCGAAAAGGGTCCCCAAGGTCACAGGTCATTTTGTTACTATTTTTAGCACATTTCAAAATGGTTTTTGGCTTAGATGTTAGCTCCTCTACGACATATTAAATGTCCACTCTCCCCCCATGTTAACTATTTTAGCACATTGCAAAATGGCCGCCATCCAAATGTTTAAATATAGTGATAGTAATCGTTAAACCTAATAATACAAGTCTCGCAGCAGACTCACATTGATCGAATCTTTTAATCACTATCATTTCTTCCACACGTAAGTAACATATGATTCTTATATGATTCTCATATGATACCTGTTACATAATTAATGAATCTCATATAATACCTGTTACATAATTATTTTATAAATGAGCAGTACATAAATCTTATGTTAAACCTTTTATATACGAATCATATAAGTATCATATGGCAATATGCGTATCCATGCGTATGCTTCTCATGAAAATACATGCTTATGGTTAATGTTTATTATATATGGCAAGACCACTGGCATTTATTTTGATAATAGAAAGGAGGATAGAGAAAAATAGGATAGTGTTATAGTATATGTAAATGTAATAAACAAGGCCAGAAGTCATTACACACTCATTTTTCCTGGGTTTTTTTCTTCGTCCTTTTACGTTTACCTTTCAGTGGGTAAATTTCACTGAAACGTTTGGGTCAGATATACATTATACATTTATTATATACATTTATTCTTCGTTTCTGCAACATTGGTTTACCTAAATATGCCCTAATTACTCTTGTGACCGATTAGTAAACATCTGGTAGTTTTGTGCCGATTCATTCCACTTGCCAATTTCGATAATTGATGACGAATTTCCAATTAAGGTATATTTAGGTAAATCATAGTCTCGATCATCCAGACCTCTCGCGAGACTTCTCTCAAAGAAGTCCATACGATGATCTTTAAAATTTGTGACATCAAAACCAGGTGTGGACAAAAAAAAATCACCGGCCTCTGATTGGTCAACTTCAGTTTGTTATGGAAATATATGGGAATCGCCACCTACGTCACGACGGCGTCAAAAACTACGTGACGTTACACGCAATGTTGTGCAATAAAATTATCCAAAACAAAGTCAGCGGATCACGATTAATGCTAAACATTTACTTTTAAACACCATTTTGTAAGATTATATTATGTTTTTAGAGAAACTAAAATAAAACTAAGTTTATTGTATATTTCATAAGGACGTACACATATCCCATTCTGTGGGAGCGCCAGGAACTAATTATTCAGCATTTTTGATCATTTTGATACTCCGCTACACTACAGGTATTCTTTTTTGTGAACAGTGCCGGACTATTTCATTGAAAAAATCTCAAAACGCCGCCATTTTCTTTTGTACAACTCGCGATTTAGACTGCCGTTATCGATTTTACGCGTACCTCTGTTACTGGCGTGAACGCCTTTGTAAACGTTCTGCGTCAGATTACGTCATGCATACGTAGAATGTGTTGACACGCTGGTAAAAGTTGAAACAGGCGAGTTGTAGGGTATATCGTGGAACCTGATGTTACAGGTTGCAGAAAACTAAATACTTTCCCATAGACCTCCTGTGGCACCTGTCAGCTAATATCTCAATAATATACACCAGCTTTTCTTTAAATTACCTTATTACATAGATATTTCCATCACAAAGCCTTTGCAAGTGTGAAAAAGACAACTTTTCCAGCTCGACCTCTCTGCACATGACTGTGTTTACAAACACTATTGAATCCGCACTGAATATTGACATGCAATTTCAATCGATGTTAAATTTTCAAAAACATGAACAAATATTTTTTTATTTAATTTAATGATCCTAGCTGATGTCGATTATTTTACCTATAGTTTATCCTTCCTGAAAATGCATATTGAATATTTCAAAGTTATATCTGCTGACCTCTGTGAACTTTCACTTCTGTACTGAATCGTACACAACAAAAGGCGGGGCTTCAGCCAAGTTTAGTTATAAAGTGTAACTCGTTTTTCTGCATAATTTGTTTGATTATTTTTTATGCGAAGCACTTGCATGTTTCCATGCCATGGCATGGCTTGTTCACACAATTTCATTTATAAACGTTGTGATGGGTAAAGACATCCTGAAATAACTTAAAACTGAGTGAATTTATAAACCCTGACAATTCGCATGATTGCGAGGATCAACTTTCTCTTTTGTGTGAGCGTGGGTGATGATTTAAATCGGACACTCACAAAATCTCTCCTCCAATTCTGGCACTATTCGTTCTCGTTACCTCCCGACCCCAGCCACGACCAAGATTTCTCCCACACAGTGACATTCACTGGTATGGCTATGACGGGGAATACCTATGATGGGCAGTGTCAAACCTCATAACTTGACGTGTGACCAATGGAAAGTACAACAACAACAACAACCATTTCAAAACATCTGTCACCTGCCCACCCCTCACCCCATACTAACTTGATCTTTCTTTTGAATTGTCTTTATTCTGACTCTGCATCACCCAGTTACCACAGTCTGGCACAGGGTTAGAATAATCGAGGTGTTTACTTATTTACATGGTCTGCCATTTCTTGAAGGAAAAAAATAGGCCGACCATAACCAAATTTATTTTACATGACCTGCCATTTCTTGAAACAAAAATTAGAGTAAGACCGACCATAACCTTTTATTTTACATGGCCTGCCATTTCTTGAAAAAAAATTAGGCGACCATATCCTATTATTTTACATGGCCTTCCATTTCTTGAAAAAAATAGGCCAACCATAACCACGAACAAGTTAGTATCATAGCCAACATGTTTTATACCAATCTATGTTCTAACAAGCTTACTGTAAATTATAAATAAAATTGAATCCTAAATGAAATATTCAAATTTTAGATGATAGTTATGTAGAGATGTGTTTATATATTGTTTCATTTATTTCCATAGGGAGACATGATGCCTGCATGACTTCAGAACCAAATACATATTCTGATCTGACATCCGCTACATGTCTCTTGGTTGGACGAGTTGACTGTTGAGGTTGAAGAAAAACTAAAAACATGGATTTCATAGAGGTTTGTATGCAGGTCTTATTTATACGGTGAAAAAAGCATTTCACATCATGATGACAATAATATATTTAGGAAGAATTTCCTCAGGAAATTGCATTGCCCATTCATGGAGTTTTCCCCAATTTAGGCCAAAAGGCCCTTTCCTAAAAACTGGTAAAAAGGCCCTGGCTCAAAAATGATTTTCTTTTGATTTACATACATGTATTTCAAGTCATATCTCTGGGCTCCACGGCTCATTAAATAGCAACATTGCATTGAATATTTACATTTACTTTATTTATTTATTTTATTTTAAAAGAAATAGCGTTCATTTCAAATAAACTTTATTTACACACACACACTGTAAATACATTGACGGTAGTGGTCTAGCTCTCTGTAACAGATCTAGAGTCATGCATGGGGTATTTAACTTATACATTATCATTTCTCGTTTATGGGTATTTTACTAACGTAAAATAAAAGGAAAATGCTGACAACTATATTTCTATAACTGGTAAAATTTAGGCATTGAATTATACATGTTCAATGTGTTCAGCAGATGAAACCGGGGGTTCATAAGTGGCTAAGTGACACTATCCGGATATACCAGGACATGATTTATATTTGAACTTCTGTTATCAAAAGCCGTAGGATGCTGTTGTTTCCTCATTACGTCATACCTCATTCAGCTTACGTAAACTAATAAACTATACGAACTTTGACACGTGTGTGTTGAAATAAGAACACAACACACACGTGTCAAAGTTCGTATAGTTTATTACGTTGAATAGCAAAGTGATCGTATAGTTTGTATTAAACAAGTAATTGTTAATGTAAGCAAGTTCAGTTCAAAACATAAAGTTAATCAGTTACTTCTGCAACAGAGTCAGATTCAATTACTTCCTAACTCTAACAACAATCTTGTTGCCGTAAACATCAGCAAAGTTCATAACACCGAACCGTTCTTTATCGAACCAAGATCCTAACTGCCTATTGTAACTGCTTTGTCTCTGCCGCTTTATGCAGGCCAATATATACTAACAGCACCCCTACCGTAGTATACGAATCCTGTTTCTGCAGGATATCGAATCTAAGTTTAGTATCACTAATATGATGATTATACAGTGGTCAAAGTTTGATTGGTCAGCTGAATAAATATTAAAGTATAAAGCCGCCATACCCACAGGAGTCCGATGAATGGATGGTATATCTTACCTAATAAGTGCATTTTCTTTATTTTTCAGAAAAGTTGCTGCCATTTTTACAAAGTGCATGGTTACGGTATACTAATGGAGCCAAGTGATGAAAAATAATTTCAATGGATTATCTTTAACTACATCTACATGATGAATGACATGATGCTTATAACTCAAAAAGAAATAATCCCTGGATCGTTGGTTTTCCTCATGCATAACTATCACTTTCATCCGTGCCATTGCGAGTGATGTAAAAGAAAGTATAGTTGCTTGTTTCGTACTCAAAGTCAATAAAAAAAAAACATCCATTGAGAAGTTGAAGAAATACATATTTTTATTGAACATAACCATAACCATACATAACCAAGCATACATGTCGATGATGAGCTATGTTTAAAAAAAAAAAGTTCCCAATTGAAAGAATGAAAAAAAGGAGCGTACGTGTGACAAGTATTGAGTAGAAAAGGTTTAAATGCATTTAGTTGACCTTGGTGTCAGGGGCGTACCTGGAGCATTTTGCAATGTACGCCAGATATGAGAAGCCGGTAGGGGTTTGGAGGGACTCAATGCCGTGCTACAACTACCGGATACTGGAGTTTAGAGTACGGTCACTATGACGTCACAGTGTTACTAAGTACACCATGCTACAAAAAAGATAGAGTCTGTCTCAGCTCGTTGGTTATTTAAACACCTCGATGGGCTACGCCATCTCGGTGTTTAAATAAGCCAACTCGCTGAGACCAGAGTGAGACTATCTATTACTTTCATTTGGCAGAGTTATGCCCCATTTCATAAACCTAACCTAGTCCATAACTTGTCAAAATATAGGCCCATGGTCATGAAACTTTATACCTATCTTCCTTATCAGTTATTCAATGCAGAGTTATACCCCTTCTTGTATCTACTTGCGTAGTATGGCAGACGTTTAGAGATCACTTTGTCGTCCGGCACACATTAACATGCAACCTAACCTTGGTCATAACTTGAAAATATTTGACCTATCACACACATCTTCATCTTTCCCCCAGGAGATGTTGTTACACATGTCCAATAACTCTGACTTTCATTTTAGCATAGGTATGCCACTTTTCATAAAACTATAACCTGCAATCTAACCTACCTCGTAACTTGGCAAAATACTGGCCTATGGTCACAACACGTTATACAGTCCATCCTTATCAATTATCCATTACAGAGGCATGCCTCTTTTCATAAATTTAAAAATCTGCTCCATAATTCATGAAGGATTGCAACCCTTGTATTTAAGCTTCTAAAGTTAGATTCATCTTTGCTGAAATCTTACATGTGGCAGGCAAAACAAGTGTTCCATGGAACACTCTTCTAGTAATAAACCTTGAGTAATTTAAAGATGAAAATGTTTGGTCTGGAAATTTCGACCACTCGGCTTTTTATTTTGCTAAATCATAACTATTAGTTTAAAGGGGGTTATATTGATATCAGTTGCACATCCAATTCAAATAAAGTACTATTTTCACAAAACAAGAAATTATAAGCGCCGTAAAGCATCATATTAATTAGTATAAATGAGTTTTAATGAATCAAAAACTAGTCAAGTCGTCTAGTTTTCCAGTTTAAACGAGTTCCGTAAAGTACATAACGAGTTCCGTTCTATCATAAAAAATATCATGCTCTTGTTATTTTAAAACTCCCATCTTAAACTAGTGTTTACTCTACTTTTTTAACCAATCATTTGCCTCCGTATTTCAAATACTTGCACCAATTATTCATGGAGAGTTTACTATCATCACTCTTCACGATAAAGAGTTTGATCTATATAGAGACTACAAACTTTTGGAAAACACTAAGTCGGATAGAGGTTATGAAGCGAAATCGTCACCATTCAGAAATCGAAAGGGAGGTAGCGAAGGGACCGATCGCAGCAAAACTATATTTGGGGGTAATACTGAAGTAGGAATAACCAACTGATCCACGCTTGATGTATTTTTCACAAACTAGACAAAACGGGATTTAAAAAGAAAAGAAGACCTGTGTACATCTCACAAGCCAACGCGTCTTCTAATGGCGAACTGAATTTATTTTGATTCTACCCGGTGACTGTTCACATAGCTGTCAAGACCAAGTGGATGTCAATAGTGATATGGGGTTCCAAGGGGCGGTTGTTTCTTGGGTCGGGGGTCAAGGTTGGCGGGGCGCAGGAAGTCCGAGATGGTCTGTGGTACAATTTAATAGAATTTATTTGTCACAAATAATTATTTATCTTATTTTTAACATTTAAACACACATGTCAACGTCAAAGAAAAAAGGAAATTGAGCATACCGGGCGGAGAAATTGAACTACATTTTATAAAAAGAAGCCGGCAATAAATAAAATAGGCAACTATTCAGAACGCATGAGAACATAGAAACTGCGTGTGAGCGTGATTTAACACAAAAATGCGTGTCTGACGCTCAATGGCGAATGCGTGAGACTTGACAGGTATGTGTTCGCTGTACGATTGGTAACCTAACGGACCCCTTCCTATAATTGTAATCCCACTGGGAGCTCGACATGTTTACAAGTGAGAAGGTGCCGATGCTTACGGATGGTAGGAGGTATACAGTACTGGTTCTACTCAGGACACACACACACACACACACACACACACACCCCCCAAAACCGCAAAAACCGACTCATATATAGCCTAAAAATGTGCTGAAAATGACGTAAACACCATTCAACCAACCTATAACTCGAAAATGTGTCCATTGAACACGGATATCCCGCTTTGTCGCAGTCACAGATACACAAGAATCAAAAGTGTGTAAGTAGGTCAAGTTCATTCTCATTGACTTTTTTAGTATAAACATGTTTTCCCATGCCATTTGAAGTTGTATGATTTACTAAATGAGGAATCAAACGACCAGACAAAGGTAACACTATATGCCATGCCCGCTTTCTTGGAGGGGTATCTAAACAAGGACGACCTTACTACCAGAGTATTCCGTCAATTGTGAGTGCTGTCACTGGATCCGAGACTGAGTCTGGGTTGAGGCACGATTGTTTTACCACATGTTTTATTTCATTGGGATCATTCTAAGACCCACTTTTGTGTGATTAGACATGCAGGCATTCAGGGCAGAGTTTCATGGTAGGGGGTAGGCTAGATGTTGTTTTTTTAAATCAGAATGATGATACCTGTAATTGATTTGAGTCAGAGGCCTCGGTAATACAGTGGATAAGATGTTGCACCTAAGAGCTGGGCTCGACCCCTGGTGATGGCATGTCTGATGGGAATATTTATCTCCATCTCATCTCCACCTGAGGTTGTTCCAGTCAATAAACCCATATTTCATATTGTTTGAGTCTTTAATCCAAATGAACTGGTCATATACATGTAAATCTATAACCACATCTTTTGGGGTGGGGAAGGCGGGAGGGGCGGGGGTGGGCGTTGTCGGAGGGATAATAGCCTATGTTTTTTTTTTAAAGGGCTCCCCGATCAAAAACAAACAAACACCTATAAACTCACGCATCCTTGAGAATTGAGATGACAAAAATTGTCCGCGTACATCTTTTCACCCTGTGAAAGTTTTAAAAACCCATGTGACGTCACATTTCTTGTAAGTTGTGGTGTTGGAATGTGGACTTCGGGGGAAAACACGGTATTGTGCTTGTTGCAATGTTTTTAATAAAATCAGAATTTAAAAGATCTATCATGTTACCGATTTATTTATAAACATTTAGCTACTGAATGACATTTTGTTCATTACCGTTTATAAGCTAATTTCAGAATTTATCACGCAGTGAGCTGACCTCTGCATGTTTACTCATATGCCGTTGCGTAAACTGGTGACCAAACGTTTTTTTGGGTAGCAAAAAGTACTTTTTTTCAAATTTTCTTGAAAGTATAAATTCTACTAGAGGAAGGATTAAACTCATCGTTCATGCTCTTATCTTTTTTCTCGCTGTTAAAATCTCCATAAAAATTGAATAACAAAATAAAAATAACGATAAACGGTCGACATTTTCCTATTTCACTGCTCAAAACGCAGTTTGTTTATGTTTTTTGCGCGTGACGTTTTTAAGTAAATATCCCTTCGCGACGGCTTGGCGCACCCACAGATTGGAACTAATGTTGCGCGTAATACAACGTGCACTTTGATGTTGCAGTCAAAATGGCGTCACGTCGCAGTCAGTTTTGACGGTTTTCGCCGTCTATCGGTCAACATTTTTAAAGAACAGTTAGTCCAGACGCTCGCTAGTCAAGATCATCCAGACACACTCAAGCTGACTGCGAGCGCTAGCGAGCGCTAGCGAGCGTCTGGACTCATAGACTGGTCCCCTGACGTCCTTGACACATCGTCGCCAAATAGTTACGATTGGGCACCAGTCTACTGGACTCACTGTTCTTTAAAATGTTTGACCGCTGGACGGCGCCAACCGTCAAAACTGACTGCGACGTGACGTCATTTTGACTGCAACATCAAAGTGCTCGTTGAATTACGCGCAACATTAGTTCCAATGGGATGTGTGTATACGTCCTTATTAAATATACAATAAACTTCGTGTTATTGTAGTTTCTCTAAAAACATAATATAATCTTACAAAATGATTTTTAAATTTAATTTTTAGCATTAATCGTGATCCGCTGACTATGTTTGGAGTAATTTTATTGCACAACATTGCGCGTAACGTCACGTTATTGTTGACGCCGTCGTGACGTAGGGGGTGATTCCCATGGATTTCCATAACAAACTGAAGTTGACCAATCAGAGGCCGTTGATTTTTTTTTGTCCACACCTCGTTTTGATGTCAAACATTTTAAAGAAGCTTTTCTCCAGACCATCGTTTGGACTTCTTTGAGAGAAGTCTCGCGAGAGGTCTGGATGATCGAGACTAGACGCTCGCTAGCGCTCGCAGTCAGCTTGAGTGTGTCTGGATGATAGAGACTAGGTAAATCAAAGTTGCAGAAACGACGACTAATGTATATCTGACCCAACTGCTGAGTGAAACTTACGCACGGAACAGTAAAAAGGAAAAATGACCCGGAAAAATGAGTGTGTAATGAGATTTTGGTCGTGTTTATTATATATACATATACTATTAAAACATCTGATTTTCTCTCTCTCCTTCTTTCATATCGAAATGAACGCCTGTGACGCAAACGTTAACAAAGTAATTCGACTGAAAACAGTAACGTATCCTAAAGCAGCAGAGTAGTTGATCTCTGATACCTAGTTCGTTTCAACTACTTACGGATGACGGGAGGTGTACAGTACTGGTTCTACCCAGAAACAGTGGGTGGTCTACCGCCAACACAAGAAATCGACCGTCATATATAATATAGAAACAATAATCGAACAGAAAAAACATCATTCAAGGTCGAAAGTCAACCACAAACACACACAGAAACAAAGAACACATTGTTAAAGATGAATAAAAGGCCAAATAGGACATCACAAACACAAAAGGGTTGACAATAGGGCCACCGCCTTGGAACGGTCAGTGGCAAAAAGGCCGCTGGGGGTTTAAACCAGGTTCTAGGGTGCACCAAACCTTACACTTACCAATAAAACGGGACAATGTAAATAAATAAATCCCCGCCATGAACTATTCCCTAACCAACAAGGCAGCATTAATAGGCAATATAAGTAAGACACACATATATATATATATAAGTACAAAAAGCAGTAGCCTAGTAGGTACTCAATGACTTGAAAGAAGCCAGAGCAACAAGAGAATAAACCATTTAGGGCATGACAAGACAAGACTGCAGACAAACATCAAACGTCACCGTCTTTTTGGGCTTTGGGTAGACGTCATCGTAGGGTCCACAGCCTGTCCGGTCATCGCACAATTAAAGAGGAAAACATAGGGCGAAGTGTAAATGGGTCCACCACCAAGCATGCAGTGCGTTGCAAAATAATAGGGTCATAACCTATTTTGATAAACCTTTTAACAAGTTTAACCTTACATGTGTAAAACAGCATACAAACTTTGCATGGGATAAATGTAATTCGTTGGACCAGCTTTCAGAACAGTGGAACAAAAATGGCATTAGGCAGCCACATGTATCTATAAGTCCGATAGAATATCAGTTTAAAACGTTTCGGTGTTTCTATACACCAAGCGCCCCCGTGTGGTTCCCGGGTGCCCCCGTTTGGTCAAGGGGCAAAGAATAGGGCCACTGCAGATCCCTTTGGAGGGGTAGGCAGAGGGGTAGAATCCCCCCAAATTCATGTTCATTTTATCATTTTTTGTTCATGTTCATTAAAGGTCTTTATCAAGATCCCCGCATTGTTTCAGGTGCTATCTCGCTCGCATCAAAAGAGCTGTGGCAGAAAAACAATAAGCGTGGCTCCAGCGTAAACGGAGTTTCTACGATAGAATTTGCAGCAACTCTGCATTTCAGGGTGAGAAGGTTCTAGGCCCATTTTCCATATTTTATCTCGATGTACATGGAAGATGAGCCTGGCATGTTCATGCCTGTTAGGCGCCATATAACCTTTTCATGTGTTGGTGCGCCTTAAAACCCAATTCAATTAATTAATTAACTATACACCAAGCACTATCGTATAGTATCAATTTGCTGAAAGTACACCCGAAGGGTATTTTTAAATTTGACACCTATTGATATAATTATGTTTTCTTGAACTGGTGAAAGCTCACATAAGGAGACTATATATATACTATTCAAAATTTGCTAAGGATCACTTTTTTGGTGTCTAAATTTCTTGCTGAAATAAATAGCATTATTTCTATTTTACATGAAATTATTTAGGGCAATGTATGGTCATGTGATTTCATGACTTGATTCAACTTGTGGAATTGTTGAAGTATCAATGAAATTAATATCGTTATTGTGAATTAATTTCTAATACAATTATATGGAAGAATAAAAGTGAGCCTTAGCACATTTTGAGTAGTATAAAATAGGCATATTTTAACGACATGATTTTGTTAGGTTAACGTGTTACCATTTTTAGGAATTCTATGGTGTATAGAAATTCTCATAATGCTCCTATGAGAGCATGCCACAACACAATACACATTGGTGGAAAACATTCTCAACTTTTAGAAAATAACGCACACCTTTTAGAAAATAACGCATTTTATAAAATAAAACTGTTCTATATATAGAAACGGTGATTGATTTACGACTAAAAACAAACACATAACTATATATACAGACATATAATAAACATATATATCAAATTCATGCCTACAATCGTTAGAAGAATATTATCCAAAATGCGCGCTAGATACTTAATAAAAGGCTCTGTAACATGTTTCGAAAGAAAGTAGACAAATTTCGTTAACTTTTTGTGGGTTTACCTGCAACATTTGGTTCTGCTTTTTGTTCCAGATACGAGTATCACGCCACAAAATATATTACATTTTATGAAAACCATATTTATCCCATTTCTATAGATTACGGACCGAAAATATAAATGGATGACATATAGTACAGATGTAGCACTTTTACCTTAAATGCAGAATTAAATGAAAACATGTTATGAATTGTTTAATTGGATCTTTTGGTAGAAGACGATGATAATAATTAACCTGAACTGAGAGTTGCGACTCATTCCACTTACTCGCTATTACCCTCCCTATCTACCAACACATTCAATTACATAGTACCTATTTGAATCTCTAATGAAAGGCCAAATACTGTATTGTTATTATTTGAATACCATTTTGCCATCACAATCAGATTTTCGTACAGATTTTATCATATTTCATTGTAATATTGTTATACATAGCACAGAAGTCACTGGCAAAGTGCGCACAAAAGTCACTGGCGAAATGCGCACAGTGTTTATACAAGGTTATCAGTCGACGTGTACCTCGGAACCATCTATGCCCACTTTTCTGCCTTCGCTTTTTGATTTTGCATAAATAGTGACTGAAGTGCGCAACTGGCAAACGTCGTTTCAAATATTTACAAGCTCTCATTTGTTTTTCATCATATGGACAAACTCTGAAAAACAAAAATATAAGATATAATTATATAAACTATATAGGAAGGGTTTTCTTGTGCCGGTAAAATATGCATTGTATGTACGGTGTCTGTAGGGAGCAGTTTGACCAGTTGAACATACATGTAGATTAATTCATAACTAGATGGACTTACATGTAGATTAATCCATAACTAGATGGTCATCAATGTAGATTAATTCATAACTAGATGGACATCAATGTAGATTAATTCATAACAAGATGGACATCAATGTAGATTAATGCATAACTAGATAGACATCAATGTAGATTAATTCATAACTAGATGGACATCAATGTAGATTAAAACTAGATGGACATCAATGTAGATTAATTCATAACTAGATGGACATCAATGTAGATTAATTCATAACAAGATGGACATCAATGTAGATTAATTCATAACTAGATGGACATCAATGTAGATTAATTCATAACTAGATGGATGCTCTCTGAAGCATGTGTATCGTTTGCTGAAGCCTTGTCACAGAATGTATTGGCAGTGAGTACACATTCCAAAATTGGATAAAGAACTATAAAGAAACGGAACGAATTACGTCTAACTACTTTTTTCCACGCAATCATGAGTACCGTATACTCATGATTGCGTGAGTATGTAACCTAAACATTATACTTCAGAATACTTAGTGATAGACTCAGTAAAAGCAAAAATGGACAAGTTATAATTAAAGTTGTAAACCGGAACAAAATACGACTATTAAAATGCCTATATCGCTGAATTGATACACATTTTATATATTAAAATCCAAAAACGTTTTTAAATTCGGGTCAGACATGAGTTAGAAATGATATCACAAATGACGCAGGGGTCATTACTAAAAGCATGCAGAACTGAGCCCCGTTTTATTAAACATCTTACGATAAGTCTCACATTTTTTAAAATTGTTCACATTTTTGCACCTAAGCATTCAATATATAAACAATTATGTGTGCATTATGTGCAGAGATATCAAATGTACAAGGAAATGAAATGAAATCGCATTCATTTGTGAATTGTAAATCAAAGCAAAGAATTTAAGAAAGTAACGTACAATCAAAATTGTCGCAAGTTGTTTCATAAAACCGGGCCCTGTATAATAGCGGCAGATACACTGAATGTCGAATGTAATGCACACGCCTAGGGTATTTTGCAATAGTCTGTCTCTACCGCTTATCGTCAAAATTAAAAAAACCGGTGTTTGTGTTTAAAAGTTGTTTACAAGTGCCTTTATCCAGTATCTACGCATTTTAAAATTACGATATGCATTGTGCCATTTATTATCAAAACCTTCGCACGATTTTAACCCTGACCCCTAGGTCATCTACGATACCATTTCTTTGTCAATTTATTCTAAACTTTGATAACGTGTTCGTCTTTTAAAGCAACACAAAATAAAGTGTATATTTCCAATGGTATATGCATTATGACATTATTTTCCTCCATACTCATTAGAATTGGTTTTTGAAAGCTAATCATGTTTTAAAAATACTCAAGACAGACGCAAAGCGTTTGCTTACAATAAGGTTGGTGTTTAATACAAATTTGATTTATAAATAAAATTCACTACTCTACTCCACTATACAAATAAACATAAATTGTAGTGGAGTTTGTATTGAATTCTTTTATCGATAACAAAGACAGACAATTACAAACCCTACTCGGTTAAACGAAACGACGTGTTCGTAATTACCTTTCTTTAATAATAATGGTGGATTAAACATATCCACTCTTCAAATAAATCATTCAAAATGAAGTTTTTTGAAGTTCTGTAACGAAGAGAATGACGCACTGACCAATAATAGAACAGACTAATATTTGACAAAATTAATCAAGTTAGACAGTTTAATACTCATGCACACATTTGTGGTATACTTGATTCCCATTAAATTGTTGCGGTTTGAAAACTACTAGTTGATAGCAGAGTAAATCATGCAAGTTGTGTTCTACTACATTTGTATATTTTTACAGAACAAGAGAACATGAGTTTACAGGAAATATAATGCTAACATCTAGTTTTAATATATATAAAAAAAATACCCACTACTTTCACTTCACAAAAAACGACATTTGAAATAAATCCTGATGCATGTGTTGTCTAAGATGCAACTATAATTATTGTAGGCCGAATGGTTTGCTATTTCATCAGACTGAATTTTTGGGAACATTTGCAAAAAAAATCGGGGAAAAAGAACATTGGAAATACTTCTAGGGAACAAGGGAATTTTGGAAAAATAATTTTGGGGAATAAAGCAAAATATCTGTTGGGAACAAAGAACATAGGGTCATATTTTCAGCGAACAAGGGAACATGGACCACCATGGAAGGGCCTCATTGCTATTTTGGTATACGACCAATTTAATTCAAGTACTAGTAATATCCTGAAGACATTAATGACATTATGTGCATTTGGTATTTATTTAATCAAATAAATTACCACGCAAATATAAATTAGTATGGATAAGTGTTGAACTCACTTCATCAGTAGTAACTATGTGTAATCGAAATGTACAATAACGATTCAATTACGAAACAAGTACAGAAATATCGCCTCCGCGGCCGAGTGATTAACGACGTTGCGTTGTAAACCTTCGCGCCTCTCACCGCTGCGAGTTCGAATCCCACTGGGAGCTCGATTTGTAAGTGAGAAAGTGTCGATTCTTACGGATGGCGGGAGGAGTACAGTAATGGTTCTACCCAGGAAAAGTGGGTGGTCTGACTCCACCAGAAAAAAAATCGACCGTCATATATAACTTTATATGTGTTGAAAATGACGTAAAACGCCATACAAACAAACAAACTGATTAGAACAAAGTGTAAAAACAAACTAAAACACAGCGAAACAAAAACAACGGAGGAAGTAACTGGTTACTATCTAGAAACAGAAACAAACAGAAACAAACAGAACAAGCATTTGCATCGTAGATCTTATTTTAAAGGGGGTACATCAGGTGCTAAATATGTTTACAAAAACTCAAAAGCTATGAATGACCAATTTAAAATGTTAAATGGTTCAAAGATATAGATCGATCATCAACAGTTTCCAATAAAACAGCGCATTAATCAATAATTATAAATTACATAAGTCGTATCAGGTAAAATATAAATAGCTATCTTGCGGAGCACCTCGTCGAAATAAACACATGCCTTGCAATACATTGCGATTTTTTTATGCCAGGTTTAAAATAGCTACAGCCCTGGCAAAGGGAATGCCTTTCTTCGGGTCTTTTATTTTGTGTTCAGTGTAATTTCATTTGGTGGTTTATGGCTCATTTAGTGTTTTTTTTTATCAAATTAAAAGAGAAATAATGTATCTGAACAATTAAAACAATAGCCATTCCTGATGTACTTCCTTTAATGTTAATGTCCTACCTGCATTTGAATTGGTAACCAATGTGTTTGATGGTATTGTACTGTATATTCAGTTTAACATTATAGAGTTACCTGCATGTGTGCTTTTACTGAGGGATTAACTACTTTATATTAATCAATATTTATAAAGAGATTCAATAGTATTTTGTTCATAAAAGAATTGCATCTTAAAATGTGCATTTTGAAAGAATCTTATAACCAGAACTTGATTATAAACAGTTTGGTTCCATTTCCAAATGCAGTATGCTCAATTTATATCACTGAAGAATATATAATAATAACTACCTATCTCGCAGACATCATTTGGCAAAATTCTGAAAATGGTTTACGATATGTTTTGTGAACAACAAAATAACAAATACATAACCAGAAACTATCCACCCCACTCCACTCCACTCCAGCTCTTTTTCTCCACTGCACAGTTTAATACCTGTGCACACATTTGTGGTATACTTGATTCCCATTAAATTGTTGCGGTTTGAAAACTACTAGTTGATAGCAGAGTAAATCATGCAAGTTGTGTTTTACTACATTTGTATATTTTTACAGAACAAGAGAACATGAGTTTACAGGAAATATAATTCTAACATCTAGTTTTAATATATATAAAAAAATACCCACTACTTTCACAAAAAACGACATTTGAAATAAATCCTGATGCCTGTGTAGTCTAAGATGCAACTATAATTATTGTAGGCCGAATGGTTTGCTATTTCATCAGACTGAATTTTTTGGGAACATTTGCAAAAAAATTCGGGGAAAAAGGAACATTGAAAATACTTCTAGGGAACAAGGGAATATTGGAAAACTAATTTTGGGGAATAAAGCAAAATATCTGTTGGGAACAAGGAAACATAGGGTCATATTTTCAGAGAACAAGGGAACATGGACCCCCATGGAAGGGCCTCATTGCTATTTTGGTAAACGACCAATTTAATTCAAGTACTAGTAATATCCTGAAGACATTAATGACATTATGTGCATTTGGTATTTATTTAATCAAAAAAATTACCACGCAAATCTAATTTAGTATGGATAAGTGTTGAACTCACTTCATCAGTAGTAACTATGTGAAATCGAAATGTACAATAACGATTCAATTACGAAACAAGTACAGAAATATCGCCTCCGCGGCCGAGTGATTAACGACGTTACGTTGTAAACCTTCGCGCCTCTCAGCGCTGCGAGTTCGAATCCCACTGGGAGCTCGATTTGTAAGTGAGAAAGTGTCGATTCTTACGGATGGCGGGAGGAGTACAGTACTGGTTCTACCCAGGAAAAGTGGGTGGTCTGACTCCACCAGAAAAAAAATCGACCGTCATATATAACTTTATATGTGTTGAAAATGACGTAAAACGCCATACAAACAAACTGATTAGAACAAAGTGTAAAAACAAACTAAAACACTGCGAAACAAATACAACGGAGGAAGTAACTGGTTACTATCTAGAAACAGAAACAAGCAGAAACAAACAGAACAAGCATTTGCATCGTAGATCTTATTTTAAAGGAACTGAATTGAATTGAAATTGAAAATTTGAAATTTTAAAGGGGGTACATCAGGTGCTAAATATGTTAACAAAAAATGAAAAGCTATGAATGACCAATTTAAAATGTTAAATGGTTTAAAGATATAGATCGATCATCAACAGTTTCCAATAAAACAGCCCATTAATCAATAATCATAAATTACATAAGTCGTATCAGGTAAAATATAAATAGCTGTCTTGCTGAGCGCCTCGTCGATATAAACACATGCCATGCAATACATTGCGATTTTTTTATGCCAGGTTTAAAATAGCTACAGCCCTGGCAAAGGGAATGCCTTTCTTCGGTCTTTTAATTTTTGTTCAGTGTAATTTCACTTGGTGGTTTATGGCTCATTTAGTTTTGTTTTTTTATCAAATTAAAAGAGAAATAATGTATCTGAACAATTAAAACAATAGCCATTCCTGATGTACTTCCTTTAATGTTAATGTCCTACCTGCATTTGAATTGGTAACCAAGTGTTTGATGGTATTGTACTGTATATTCAGTTTAACATTATAGAGTTACCTGCATGTGTGCTTTTACCGAGGGATTAACTACTTTATATTGTTCAATATTTATAAAGAGTTTCAATAGTATTTTGTTCATCAAAGAATTGCATCTTAAAATGTGCATTTTGAAAGAATCTTATAACCAGAACTTGATTATAAACAGTTTGGTCCCATTTCCAAATGCAGTATGCTCTATTTATATCACTGAAGAATATATAATAATAACTACCGATCTCGCAGACATGATTTGGCAAAATTCTGAAAATGGTTTACGATATGTTTTGTGAACAACATTACACTTAAAAAATAACAAATACATAACCAGAAACTATCCACCCCACTCCACTCCAGCTCCATTTCTCCACTGCACTGTACTCCCCCTCCTGCACTCAACACTACGCTACTCTATACAGTATGCAATGCAATGTGCCACTGCACGTCACGCTGCACTGCACTTTACTGCACTTTACTGCACTGCTTACCCATCCATTCCACTACTATGTTATACTCTACTCTACGCTATACATTATTCACTGCAATAAGCTGCGCCAAACCACGTCGAACAACACCACACCACACCACACCACACCGCACCGCACCGCACCGCACCGCACCGCACCGCACCGCACCGCACTATACCACACTCCAATCCACTCCATTTCCCACATTCCTCTCCATTTCACTTTACTCAACTCTACTCCACAACTCGCCTCCATTCCTCCTCCCTCCACTCCACTCCACTCCAATCTCCAATTACACTGAACTACACACTCCATTACTCTATACATTATCCACTTCAATAAGCTGCTCCACTCCCCTCAACTCCACTCCACTCCATTCCACTCCACTCCCCAATTACACTGAACTACACACTCCATTACTCTATACATTATCCACTCCACTCCACTCCACTCCACTCCACTCCACTCCACTCCACTCCACAATTAACTGCACTATACACTATGCTACTCTATACATCATTTATATGTACATCATGCATACGCCACACAGCACCTCCACCGCACCGCACCCTACACTACACTACACCACACTCCGCACCGCACCGCACCGCACCGCACCGCACAACACCACTACACTACACGCACTAATATTGAGGTAATACAGAAACAAGCAGGCTTGCGGAACGTCGGTGGTTCTACTCAGGTGCCCGCTCGTGCAAGAAAATTGCCCTTAAACCCCTGTCACACTAGGGCCGCGTTCTCACGGCGATCCCACGGCGTCCAAGAAAAATGCAGAACGCCGAGGTGCGCGCAGTACGATCGCAAGCATCGCCGCAGCAACGCAGTGGCATCGCCAGTAGACGCATTGGGATCGCATAGAACGCCAAGCGACGGCGCGCACTTTGAGCATGCACAAAACAAACGCCGTCGCTCGGCGTTCTGATAAGAGCGCAGTGGGGTCGCCGTAAGGTCGCCATAGCAGCGCAGTAAGGTCTCCTACAACGCCACAGGAGCTCCGCGGGCGCGCACAGAGGTCGCAGTGCGAACGCTGTGGTTGTCGGTGGCGCTTGCACGGAGATTGTACGGCGTTCTCTGAGATGTCACTGCGTCTCTACGGCGCTTATACGGAGTGTAATTTATTTTACTGCGCTCTTACAACGACTGTACGGAGCTGTCACGGCGATCATTGCGCTCCCAAGGCGCTTCTACCGCGTCCATCGGCGTTTGCATGACAAAAACGAACAAAATAGTATAAATGAATTATAAGTAGTGCAAACGAACGTCTTCAACACGCCGTCAGCGCAGTGTGAGCGCCATGAAAGCGCAGTGCACGCAGTGGAAGCGCCGTGAGAGCGCAGACAATCGCCAACAAGAACTCCGTAGGAACGCGATAGAACGCCATGGGAGCTCCGTAGCAACGCCTTGGTCGCTGTGAGGACGCCGTGACATCTCCATCTTCACGAAAAATATCTGATTTTTCTTGCGATCTCACGGCGTTCTGGAAAATTAAACAACGCCGTGCCAACGCAGTGGAAACGCGCTATAGTGTGACAGGGGCATAAGCGACTATAAATGCGGCTATTAAATCCAATTCAATTCAGTTTACAGAAACTGATATTAATTAAACTACCTTTGCAAGCATGCAATAAGTTAGATAATAATACAGAATATATATGTTATGGACCAAGTTCAGCATTTAATTTTTCTAATCGTGCATGAAGTAATTAAGTTAAGAATATAGAATATGCATGTTATGGACTCAAGCTCAACATCTAATTTTGCCATACTAGCACGTATACTAGACCAATATTAGTTATTGGGTTTGTTACTGACCCCCTACAGAAATATGTGGGGTCAGTAAGTTTTATAGGGGTGAGGCGATAGCCGAGTCCCCCTATATATCTGACTGACCCCACATATTTCTGTAGGCGGTCAGTAACAAACCCAATAACTGATTTATTGCATCAAGCACATTTTTTAAGGCAAACGCCGATATTTAACCCATTTTAATGGAGCGTCAACGTCAATGAAACGTCACGACCGGTACAGTTTAAAAAACATTATTAAATTTACTTATTATGTTTCTTACTAACGATTTACAGAACTATTTGCAAATGATTTAAACTTTGAATCGGAATTGTAGTCCATATTGTTTTGGTGACCCTCTATGAAATCTACTGACCCACTATAGAATAATAGAGGGTCACCATGTGACCGCTCTAATACAATGAAATTCCTAGGATTTTGTGCGAGGTGCAATAAAGAGGGATATGAGGGGGGAAATATAAGTTGTATTCGTTATGATCTGCTCATGATACATACCGGTATAATTAACTTGACCATCGCCGTCTAGATCGGCCTCTCTAATCATTTCATCAACCTCTTCATCAGTTAATTTTTCTCCAAGATTTGTCATTACATGCCGAAGTTCAGCTGCGCTTATAAAACCGTTGCCATCCTTGTCAAATACTCGAAATGCTTCTTTAAGTTCCTCTTCGGTGTCTGTGTCTTTCATTTTACGCGCCATCATTGTGAGGAACTCTGGGAAATCTATAGTTCCGTTTCCTGTAATGATACACTATATAGGTTAAAAAACTGAAATGTATTTTTTTGTTTATTTGTTTGTTTGTATGGTGTTTTACGTAATTTTCAACACATGTAAGGTTATATATGACGGTCGATTTTTTGTGGTGGAGGCAGACCACCCACCTTTCCTGGGTAGAACCAGTACTGTACACCTCCCGCCATCCGTAACAAGTCGAGCTGCCAGTGGGATTCGAACCCGCAGCGGATTTTGTATGTGCTTGTTACGGTGTTCCGGTAGGGCCATAGTTCCATCTCGTTTCGACGTTTACAAGTCGATGCGCGATGGTACGATGGCCCAATGGCGATGGCACGATGAAGATAACGCGGTGGACCATCATACCATCGCCATCGTACCATTGCAATCTTACCGTCGCCATCGTACCATCGCGCATCGACTTACGCATCGCGTAGTCATCGATAAGCAACGGTTCTATGGTCCTAACGAACACCGTACCTTGTGGATCGAGTGGACTGGTGTATTTAGAGTGATCTGGCGTCTAATACTGTTTTTTATCACATAACGTCCCTTGTTAGCAGTGTCGAAAACCCATTTAATATTCTATTGTATGACACACGTGTAATACAACCTGGAACGATTTTGATTGGTTGAGTTAAACATGTAACACTACGCAAGTTTATTAACTGAAACTATTTTATTTTGTTATAAATTCACCCAGATCTGAGTCATAAACTTATTATTTGTGACAAAATAATGCACGTTATACAAAACATTGTTGCTGGTTTGTTAAAAAGTTGGTGTAAACTTCTATTTTGTAAAGAGGTAAAAAACGAACTCTTTTTTATACGCAACGTTATATGTGAGACGCGACGTTACGAGGTCACATATTTTATGACGTTTTGGCGCTAAATTGTGTCTGACGTCATGGCGGTTCCATGTACATCTGAATTATTTTTTACTAATTTGATTGCAATGTTATGTGATAAAAAGGATCTTAAACTCGTTCCCATTCCATATAAGATTTATGAAACTCGTTATGAATTAATTTTAATTTTAACTCGCCAAAAGGCTCGTTAAAATTAAAATAATTCATAATTCGTTTCATAAATCTTATATGAAATGGGAACTCGTTTAAGATCCTCTATATATAAAGAATGCTATTACCGTCTGCATCAACCTCGTTAATCATGTCTTGAAGCTCCGCCTCTGTGGGATTTTGTCCTAAGGACCTCATAACGGTACCCAACTCTTTGGTTGTGATGGTGCCGTCTCCGTCCTTGTCGAACAAGCTGAATGCCTCCTTAAACTCTGAGAAAAACAACGCAATGGAGAATTTAGTATATAATCAGTACTGGTCATTTTTTTTATTTATTTTTTTATACATTTTTTTTTAAAGATTTATATATATTGTATATATTGTATATTTCTTCTTATATGCACATGCTATTTGAAAATGTATAACAAATGATAAGTCAACGGCAAGTATGAATTTGCAAACTTTGTTTTTTGTCTGTTTGTTCAAAAAAATTAAAATTACAATATTCCCTGAGTGCGAGGAATCATCACACGCTTCCTTAAGGAAACACATATTAGGGAAAACCAGTCCAGCATAACTCGGAAACATACATATATGGTTGGTTGTTGACTTTTACGTGAATACAATGGTATAAATATAAATGCAGACATTAAAATAGACAGGTACCTGCAATTTGCTCCTCTGTCAGTTGGTCCGCCTGGAAAGAAAGAATATCTTATATTATAATAAAAAGGGTCCTTTATAAATACATGGTATACAATAGAGGTCAAATAAGACTGTTCAAGACATGTCCAAAGCATGCACGTGCCACAATGGTATATGTCTTACAAGTGTAACGCTGTGTTGTTTGGAACTATTCAAGTAGTTTGTGCTTTGTAATTTAAATAGCTCCTTATATTTAGCAAAGGGTTATTACATTTGTATTGGGATATATGCACTTATTCTTTCGCGTGGATAAATATTTCGCCCCTAAAGTCGCGCAATATTAATACGCGAAAGAACTATTGCATATAGCCCCTAATACAAATGTAATAACCTATACTCATTGGTTGGCGATATATATCGGATAAATGATATATACTTGCATTATCATGGAAAAATGATTTATACCACAATAGCCTAAATACACACTATGCATCGTGTAATACCCGAGGATATACACAGCATATGTTAGTTATTGTGGTATAAATACAATAGAGCATGAGTCTTGCACGTGTACGGACGATAATGCACTCGCTAACGCTCGTGCATTATCTCCCCGTACACGTGCAAAACTCATGCTCTGTTATATACATATATATGCATATATCATGGAACAATGATGTATACATGCTTATATCATGGAAAAATGATATATACCGCGATACATACCTTTTAAGACTAGACTTGACCAGCCTAATTGTACTTTCAAGTGTGTAAATAGCGTTCTGCAAGTACCAGTAAATCATATTCGACCACTTACTTTATTTGTTCGCCAGTACACATAAACATTGTATACTTTCGCTTTTATTATCACTGTATGCGCCATTTCATGTGTGTACACATTCAGGTCCGCAAAAGTAAATATATACCCAAAGGGACTCTATGTTTAGCATACTTCAAACTTTTATGTCAATACATCTCAAACACAGTTCGATAAGAATTGTTCAATATTTGCTTTATTTGAACAACTTAATGGGAAATAATCGAAAGGTAAATATATGTATGGCAAGTACCAAAAATGGTATACGATCGCACAGCCATATAGTTGAATTTTTAAAAATCCATAACAACACGACAATTTACTATTAAAATTGACAATAAATCTGCGAAATATCCATCCCTGAATTTGTCAAATGGACTCAACTCTCCTTTTAGCTGAGTTACGCTAAAGCATTAAAGCATTAGAGGCTTGACTCTAACTGTTCTTTTCAGAATTAATATTTCATAGACTTTTACTATGTGTTTAACATGGGGAGAAAATATATTGTGCCAAATAAGTATTGTATAACGTTATATCTAAATAAATTAAATCTATATAAAATAATGAAACGAAGTTCGATTTACTAGTAATAACGTAAACAAGGAACAAAACTCAACGAAACTATTCGTTGAAGCACATCACGTAGTTCACCATAATTGATGCACAATACTCGCGAACTGTACAGTTTTGAGATGTTCTTGAATTAATGTAGTTTACTTATTTTAATAAATGTTACTTTTAAAAAGATTATTGTGTTAAATACGGCTTATTAATATGTTATAATGTATATCTTCTGTTTTAAAATATAACACAACTGTGTTATCTCAAAGTTTAACCACAAGACCCGGAAATGCTGTATAAACCAAATCAAGGGAAATAAGTTTGCCGACAAGTTTGATTCAAGAAAATTGTTTTCATGACAGTGCTGACCTTTACACTGTTTAACAAAGGTATCGGCATATAAGATTAAATAAAATATAATTTCATTGTGTCTAAATCTATGGGTAAAGTTGGGGACGTTTCTATTTTTGCTCAGTATATTTCAATATAATTATTGTATACCTGCAGTCAAACCAGTGAAGTCACCTGTATTGAGAGATCGTCTGTATTTAAAGGGACACATGGCAATCTTGAGTTTTATTTAAACATTAAAATTTGCTCCTTAATTTGCTTGTCCTACGTCATTTTGACTTTAAAACTGGTTGCATATAATTAAATAAAAAATTGAGATTCCAATTTTCTTCACTATTTCACCAAATTTCTAAATATATTATTGATGCACTATTATAGAAAGTCAGTAATTTGTAAAGATAATTTGCTTTGAACAATTCTAACAATTACTATTAATGATTGAACAAATGCAAGTGAAGAGAAAAACTAACGGGACGCCGTGAGTTTTTAAAAAATCAAGATTGCCGTGTGTCCCTTTAATTAAAGGTCACCTATAAGCTCTGCATGGTAATTCAGTAACAAACACACCTGTATTATGTTGGGTAACCTCCGAATATAGGATGTATTGTATACAAACCTCAAAAACTTGTATGGTAATCATATATTATTTACCTAAAATAGTGTTCGGTAAGTATACACCCGGACGAAGGAGATTATTTGTATTTTCTGTTTGCATAATTTACATAAATTATTCAGTTACTTTTCAAGTCCTATCATTTATCATTTCTATATATGCACCTTGGTATGACTAACAATAAAGGACAAACACGCATTACACTGCAACTTAACACCTTAATTTACTGCCGCACATACGTGCTATCTATTTGTAAATCAGTTTGAAAATATGACTACATACAAAGTATTTGCACTTCTTTACTGTGAAGTGTGATTATTATCGAAATTAAGGTTTAAAATTGGACTTAAAGAAGCTAATCCGCCTAATAACAGGGAAAAATACACTACAAAACCATTTATCAATACTCTATCCATGTGTTCATGTCAAATAATAATGTATATGTGTCGATTAAAAGTACATGTATACTCACGGGTTCTTAAAATACCCGTGATTGAATATGATTAAAATGAATTATGAGTTGGTAACTCTTAATTCGAATTAATTTTGAGTTGGTAACTCTTAATTCGAATTAATTTTGAGTTGGTAACTCTTAATTCGAAGCTCCAGTTTCGGGGTTTGACCTGGCCGGACGGACGGACAGAAAAGGATAACACTATTTGGCTGCTCTACTTCATGAAAGCGTCTCCGTGGCCGAATGGTTAACGACGTTGCGTTGTAAACCTTCGCCTCTCACCGCTGCGGGTTCGAATCGCACTGCTTGACTTGTAAGTGTGGAAGTAATGCATATATTGCATATATATGTATGTATCGTGTCCATGCAAAACAAAGTCGACAGAAATCGAAGGTTAAGAAGAATATACATCAGTACTGCGTTGAACCACCGAGAGGACGCAGTCTACAAACAGTACCAATTTGATTAAAGCTTGTTTATCTTTTAGATGAATTGAGATGTTGTCCATCAAACTATTATCTTATGCATCTAGACCCGACACAGTAGACGGGAAGGATACACAGGAAACCGAGAATCATGCTCTACTCAAGATTACAAATATGACTACATACAAAGTATTTCCAAGTCTTTACTGTGAAGTGTGATTATTATCGAAATTAAGGTTTTATTTCATACCCCAACCAACCCCGTTTTCGTTTCTTGGAGAAAGGGTTCGATGGGGTATGGAAGTTAATACGCAGACCACGTAATGTAGTAAGGTCGGGTTTGAATAAACTAAAATATGTTTAAGTGTGTCCGAATTATAAAATTTTAAGTTTGTCCTAATCATAAACGTTTTAATGTAAAACTTAAATGTGAACTAACAAACAGCGACACTTATTTAAAGGTGCCATTCAGATTAATCTAATCTTGGCAGGGATATACTGTTATCATGTAGATGTAACCATGTGTGTAAATTGAAAGCTCTACTACCAGTGAGTATACTACTTACGTTAGAATTGGACTTAAAGAAATTAAAATCCACTACAAAACAAACAAACAAACCATTTATCAATACTCTATCCATGTGTTCATGCCATACAATAATGCATATGTGCCGGTTAAAAGTACATGTATGTTCACGGGTTCTTAAAATACTCGTGAATGAATATGATTAAAAGTAATTATGAGTTGGTAACTCTTAATTCGAAGCGACAGTTTCGGGGTTTGACCTGGCCGGACGGACGGACAGACAAGGATAACACTATTTGGCTGCCCTACTTTCATGGCTGTGCATAAATGAAAGCGTCTCCGTGGCCGAATGGTTAACGACGTTTCATTGAAAACTTTCGCCTCTCGCCGCTGCGGGTTCGAATCGCACTGGGAGCTTGACTTGTAAGTGAGGAAGTGTCGATTCTTAGGGATGGCGGGAGGTGTATAGTACTGGTTCTACCCAGGAAAAGTGGATGGTCTGCCTCCACCACAAAAAATCGACCGTCATATATAACCTTACATATGTTGAACACGTAAAACACCATACAAACAAACAAACAAAGCATAAATAATGATTTATAATACACTGTTCAAATCATATTATGTCTAGGATAGCCTGACGTGAATTTTAATTTCTTAAGCTTTAATAGGAAACCATTTAAAATTCATTTATAATAAACGGAAGTCTGAAGCTCTCAAATCTTTAATTACCCGCATTGGATTACATATCTTACAGGTAACTGTAATTCAAGGTAAACACTTTTTTTTCAAACTAGCTGTGGTATGGGTTAAAACATATGTCATCAGACTATATATTTTTTATTACAATATGAAACATCAAATGTTGTAACTATGTAGTCCAAAGTATATGTGTAGAGGTGACTATTTGGAAATTTGTACAGTACATATATTATTGTGTACATATTTTAAATACTGTATTACAGGTTTTAATCGTTTATTGGTAAGGGGCTTATGGTCTCCTACCGCTATAAGAACATGTGTAACACCAAAGACAGTTCACTGTCATCGTTGATCTTTTTGTTTTGTTTTATACTTCGTTATGGTTTTAATGATATTAAGTATGCATACTTGCATAGTCTTATCCGTGTGTTATGTTTGTAATTTTCCTTTCTTATGCTGACGTTTAAAACATATACAATATCCTGCGCAAATAGGTATTTCACACAGTATCAAGATAAACACAGAAACGTTGATCATTTTAACTTTTAAATGATGCCAATTATACATATATGTTCTTTATAATTTGCATTAAGAAATTTGTTTTGTTTCTATCTTTAATATGACAATTCTGTCGCCATTAATTGCATTCGTACTCTTTTCATTTTAACTGCTATTGTGTTATTTTTCATACCAAAATGAAATTGCTTAACGTGGTACAATATGTTTATAGCTATATCGCCGTTTAGTTTGTAAATGTCCACTGTAAAATATTTGGTTTAATCTCATTTAACCGTTTGAATGTGTTATCAAAATCTATTAAAGTTGCCAAAGGTTAGAAATAGTATCACTCTCTTCTCTCTTACAATTGTTATATTTTATATCACATATGGAACGGAGAATTATAACTCGTGCTAGATCTAATGGAAAAAATCTTTATTTTAACCACGCTATTTTTAGTCTAGTTTCTAAGCTGTGTTCCGATTTCCCCATGTGTGGCGGTGTCACGCAGTGACGCAGTGATTACTGCGTGACATGTTGCAGTTTTTCGCGGTCACAGCAATGACTTATTGTGTAGTTAATAAGATTTTTTACATTTTCAATACAATAACTTTTAATTAGGTACATTTGTCTTTGTGAACTGCTGTACCCAGGGTTCATAAAGTACATATATATGTTTTTAATTAACTACACATTTTTATCTTCTATTTTGTTGAAGCCGTGGCCAATATTCCAATAAACATAAACTGTAAACATCGCCTTGTATTGTTCTAAATCCATCTTTAATAATGGAAGTTGTGCGTTAAAGGACAAATTACTGTTATTTAAGTGGCCATATAACATTTATTGTATAACATTATGCCGGTGCAGTTTATAACATGACACCGGCAACACTAATTATCACTTCATCTTCCTTCAGAACATTTCTTAGAACAAAGGGTTGCAGTAATTTATACGGTACAAAACATTTATTTTATCAGTATTCGCAACATAAACAAACCAACCCACCCTCTAATGCTATTGAAAACAGTGTTTTGGGATTTTTTATGTTTATATTTTCAGAGCACGGAGACTTCAAATGTTTCAGTCTGATTCTTCCGTCACGGCTTCAACAGGGTTTACAGCATTCTACATTCGGGATTGCCTCATGGTGGCGGCAGTTGTTCGCGGTCACAGCAATGACTTATTGTGTAGTTAATAAGAATTTTGACATTTTCAATACAAGAACTTTCAATTAGGTACATTTGTCTTTGTGAACTGCTGTACCCAGGGTTCATACAGTACATATATATGTTTTAACTAACGACACATTTTTATCTTCTATTTTGTTGAAGCCGTGGCCAATATATTCCAATAAACATAACTGCAAACTTCGCCTTGTATTGTTCTAAATCCATCTTTAATAATACTGTTTTCTGTTGTTTTTTTGTTTTTTTTGCGATTTCCGACTGCTGTTTTAAAGTTAAATCTTTAAAATATAAACTATTCTTAAACATCTTTGTGAACGTATTTACAACACAACGTAATGAGGATATCAGTTTAAACAATTATGTCTTATTACTTCTAAATTATGTTAAATAAAACAAATACTTGTAGATAAATATAAAAGTAAAATACATATATTGAAATAAAATAAACATTACCATTTTGAAACAGTAAATCCTGAAATATCGATAACCTGTCAGTGTCGCTTCAAGTATACAAGTGAATACCGGGTATCGAAAATTACAACTGTTCCCTTTCTATACACAGATTACGCACTGTCTTGTTTAAACTTGAAATGTCCGAATATATAGCCATTTTACTACTGTTGTGTATTCCCATCGATTTTATTTTCAACCATGAATGCAAATATATTATATTAAGTATATGTATTAGCCCGTCCCTGCAAATACCATATCAAGAAATCGACACTATTGTGGATGCTATTTGCTAAGTATCTTCAGTTTCATTGGTCAGTCATGTTAGGTTGTTGAACTTAATATTCCTTATCCAAGGCATGTGCCCATTAAGAAAAAAAGAAGCTTAAATGCAACTTAAGAAGAACGACAGAGTGGGGTGGTGTTATTACATCTTATTTTTGCGCCCCGTGGATATATTTGATTAAACCAAATACTGGGCAATTTTTGTTTTATTTTCTCCTATATGATGTCGTTTATGCTACCTTGGATGATTGTTGTTTATATAATAGTGTTGGCGATAGTGTTCGCATCTCGGTGTTGTGGTTATGTTTTGTAGCGTTTTGTAGCGGTGGTGGTCATGTTTGGTGGCGGCGATGGATATTGTATGGCCTGGTGATGTTTTGTGGTGGCGATGGTGTTTCTATATCGTGGTGATGTCTGGTGGCGGCGATGAATTTTTTATGGCGTGGTGATGTTTTGTGGTGGGGATGGTATTTTTATGACGATGATCTTGTTTGATGACGGCGATGGTTTTTGCATTGCGTTGTGATGTTTTGTGGTGGGGATGGTGTTTCTATGGCGGTAGTGATGTGTTGTGGTTGCGATGGTGTTTCTATGGCGGTTGTCATATTTGGTGGCGGTGATTGCGTTTGTATGGCGTGGTGATGTTTTGTGGTGGCGATGGTGTTTCTATGTCGGTGGTGATGTTTTGTGGTGGAGATAATGTTTCTATGGCGGTTGTCATGTTTTGTGGTGGCGATGGTGTTTGTATGGCGGTGGTCATGTTTGATGGTGGCTATGGTGTATGTATGGCGATGGTTATGTTTGTTAGCGGTGATGGTGTTGTATGGCAGTGGTGATATTTGGTGGTGGCGATGGTGTTTGTATGGCGGTGGTGGCGTTTGTATGTCGGTGGCCATGTTTGTTGGCGGTGGTGGTGTTTGTATGGCGCTGGTCATGTTTGGAGGTGGCGATGGTGTTTATATGGCGCTGGTCATGTTTGGTGGTGGCGATGGTGTTTATATGGCGGTGGTCATGTTTGGTGGCGGTGGTGGTGTTTGTATGGCGGTGGTCATGTGGACTGATAGCACGAGTTGTAAATAAGCTTGACCGAAATGTATCCACTGTACAAACAAATTATATGTATAGAGTTGTTTTGTTTTCTTTCTCTCTTTTGTTTTCTGATGATTTTCCCCTCTGTATTACTTATGCTATATACTATTCGAAATTGTTTGTTTAAAATACTAGGGGTAAGTGCTCTTTTGTAGCTTTACTCCAGGATAGTATTATACATGCTCTTCTCAATGTAATGTAACCGCCTCATTGTAATAGGCGATGAACATTGTATGATGTTTATGCTGAATAAAATAATTGAATTGAAAAATTGATTGTTTGGTGGTGGTGGTGGTGTTTGTGTGGAGGTGGACATGTTTGGTGATGGGGATGATGTTTGTATGGCGGTGGACATGTTTGGTGGCGGCGATGGTGTTTGCATGGCGGTGGTGATGTGTGGTGACTGTGATGTTGTTTGCATGGCGTGGTGATGTTTGGTGGCGGCGATGGTGTTTGTTTGGCGTGGTGATGTTTGGTGGCGGTGGTGGTGTTTGTATGGCGTGGTGGTGTTAGGTGGCGGCGATGGTGTTTGTATGGCGTGGTGATGTTTGGTGGCGGAGGTGGTTTTTGTATGGCGGTGAGAATGTTTGGTGGTGGTGGTGGTGTTTGTATGGCGGAGGTGATGTCTGGTGGCGGTGGTGGTATTTTTGTGGAGATGGAGATGTTTGGTGGCGGTGGTGGTGTTTGTTGGGGGTGGAGATGTGTGGTGGCGGTGATGATGTTTGTGTGGCGTGGTGATGTTAGGTGGCGGTGGTGGTGGTGGTGTGAAGGTGGGTATGTTTGGTTGCGGTGATGGTGTTAGGTGGCGGTGGTGGACATGTTTGGTGGCGGTGGTGGTGTTTGTGTGGAGGTGGAGATGTTTGGTGGCGGTGGTGGTGTTTGTGAGGAGGTGATCCCGTTTGGGGGCGGTGGTGGTGTTTGTGAGGAGGTGATCATGTTTGGTGGCGGTGGTGGTATTTTTATGGCGGTGGAGATGTTTGGTGGCGGTGGTGGTGTTTGTGAGGAGGTGATCATGTTTGGTGGCGGTGGTGGTGTTTGTGTGGAGGTGGGGATGTTTGGTGGTGGTGGTGGTGTGTGTATGGCGGTGGTGATATTTGGTGGCGGTGGTGGTGTTTGTGTGGAGGTGGAGATGTTTGGTGGAGGTGGACATATTTGGTGGCGGTGGTGGTGTTTGTGTGGAGGGAGAGGTGGAGATGTTTGGTGGCGGTGGTGATGTTTGTATGGCGGTGGACATGTTTGGTGGCGGTGGTGATGTTTGTGTGAAGGTGGTGATGTTTGGGTGGAGGTTGACATGTTTGGTGGCGGTGGTGGTGTTTGTGTGGAGGGAGAGGTAGACATGTTTGGTGGCGGTGGTGGTGTTTGTGTGGAGGGAGAGGTGGAGATGTTTGGTGGCGGTGGTGGTGTTTGTGTGGAGGGAGAGGTGGAGATGTTTGGTGGCGGTGGTGGTGTTTGTGTGGAGGGAGAGGTGGAGATGTTTGGTGGCGGTGGTGGTGTTTGTGTGGAGGGAGAGGTGGACATGTTTGGTGGCGGTGGTGATGTTTGTGTGGAAGGAGAGGTGGGAATGTTTGGTGGCGGTGATTAGGTTCATGTAGTTCCCTTCCATAAACACGGTGTCTGTGAATACCAACATTAACACGTGTGTATGTATTTATATGAAGTATGTCTTCAATCTGGGGAACTTAAGAAGTCCTTGATCAACTGCAAGGACATGCGACATGCCAGTTCTAAATAAGTCCGTGATCAACTGCAAGGACATACGAGTTCTAAAGAAGTCCTTGATCAACTGCAAGGACATGTGAGTTCTACAGAAGTCCTTGATCAACTGCAAGGACATGCGAGTTCTACAGAAGTCCTTGATCGACTGCAAGGACATGCGAGTTTTAAAGAAGTCCTTGATCAAAAAGAAGTCCTTGATCAACTGCAAGGACATGCGAGTCTAAAGAAGTCCTTGATCAACTGCAAGGACAGGCGAGTTCTAAAGAAGTCCTTTATCAACTGCAAGGACAGGCGAGTTCTAAAGAAGTCCTTGATCAACTGCAAGGACATGCGAGTTCTAAAGAAGTCCTTGATCAACTGCAAGGACATGCGAGTTCTAAAGAAGTCCTTGATCAACTGCATGGACAGATGAGTTCTAAATCCCAGGCTGCCACGATTGAAACTAAAGATTTTAATATACGCAATAATGTATATATATATATCTATATCTTTATATCTTTTTAAATGTATATTCAGCTTATATGCACTATTTCTGAATCAAACTTTGTTTAAAACAGAAACATTCAATGAGAACAAAGGGAACAAAGGAAATATGTGAAAAGTACAACTTTAAAACCTTTTTTGTTAATGTGTGCAATTTTGAGAAACAGTTCTCAACTCAATATTCTGCCAATACACCACCATATTAGGTTCCTTCCTTGCCTTTTTGTTTGGGGTTGACAGGTACAACAATATCAACAGCTAACGTTTCATTCAAGTACTTGTCGTTATCTTCCAGTTCAAAAGACAGAAAATGGCCTGAGATCAAACACATGCATGTAGAATGGCTGACTTTGCTTATTATAATTTACAACAATAATAAGCTTAAATTTACAATAATAGGATAAGCTTTAACTGAAGTTAAGATCATGTATGCGATAAGGGGGGGCGCTCTTTATATACATTTTGCCGCAATGCGACACTTTTTACGACTTTGCTTCGTTGTCTACGTCTTCACCCGATATTATAAATCAATGATATCTCTTAAAGGAGCATTCCCTCTTTATTGTTATTACCCCTCCTGTTGATAGATTTAGCTGTTCTAGTGTCTTAAAGGGGCACTCGGCAAACTTGACTTTTTTAAACTCGCATCGCCCGTTGTATTTCTACATAACTTGCATATTTGCACATCATAATTATTAACTAATTGAAAGGATCAAAGCAAATTGTTTTTGTTATATATTATTGCTAATTATAATTATATTGCTATGCATAACCAATTATTATGATAGTGTGATAGTGTTTAATTTATGTATGTACATGTTTGTTTACATGTTCCAGTAATTCATTTACATTATACGGTCCAGTTTTCGGACACTTATTGATAGTATAGAGCATTGTAGAACAGTGAAAAAGAGAGTAGAACACGAAGGAACACCGGGGAACATCACAGACAGAGTAGAACATGAAGGATCACTGGGGCCCAGTGAACATCACAGACAGAGTAGAACATGAAGGAACACTAGAGAACATCACATATTTTTTATTATATCATGTATATGAAACATTATATCCAGACTGAATGCAGATTGCACGCATATTCGTATTTGTTCAAAATGTCCTGGAGCTCTTGTGTGTATACATGACTGAACAGGTAGGGCGATTCCAGATTTTAACAGCACTTTATGAGATCTTTAGTAAAACGAGTTGTCGTTTGAATTTATAACTTTCCGTGATGTTTGTTTGTTGGACGTCATTTTAGCATTTGTTAGGCCATACATGACGGTCGACTGTTTTGTGGTAGAGGTAGGTCACCTTATTTTTTTCTGTGTAGAATCGGTTCTGTATACCTCCCGCCATCCGTAAGACACTTGACAAGCGATGAAAGGCGAGACAATTCTATCCCGGCCACTTAATAAGGAAGCACTTAATCACAAAAGTTAAAGTTTTAAATATAATTTTCATTACAAATCATTTTATGCAGAGCTAAAGTCAGTTGAGCTGCAACGATAAACATCGAATGGATCGACTACCCACATGTGGAGGTGTGCCATTTTATTGATTACTGATTGGTCAGATAATTTTGAAGGTTATGACTATTCGACCTTTGTTTCCTTGGTAGAAATAGCACCAGTATTATATTTACAACTAAGGTAGAACAACGAAGAAAATGTGAAAAATCCAAACTTTATTTATATGCAAGCAGATTCAAAGAAATTAACCCGCCAAATCGTCAACATTATACTACAAAACCAAAACTCTACCCAGGTGTTCAGATAACATACTAATGTATATGTGCCGATTTACAGTAAATGTTTATTCACGGGTCTTAAAATATCCGCGATTGAATAGAAGTAAAATCAGTTGGTAACTTAATTCGACAATCCAGCTTTGGGGTTTGACCTGGCTGGTTAAATTCTTATTGTGTATACAGAGTTTGGATTCTGAAAATATGTAAATTATATATATACCTCGTCGTCAATAGGTGCAGAAACAGTGTACATATGTTGTAAAATTTGCCTGTTGATGGCGGGATAGGGACTTTAAAGTCAAAATGATACCGGCTTGATAAATAGACTTTAAATATGTTAATTTTTGATAACAATCTCGAGGTCCGTTTTACACATGTTCACTATACACCCCTATTCAATCAGCAGCATTTATTTAGTTTTTCTTAAACTAGTCGTAGTTTTTGTTCCTCCTAAGTTTAAAGTAGCTATCCCGCCAACAACAGCCACATTTTACAACATATGTACCTACTGACGACGAGGTATATATCCAAACGCTGTAGACACAATATAAACGTCTTTAATCAGACAGGCCACACCACCAAAACTGGAGCGTTGAAATAAAAGTTACCAACTCATAATTCATTTTACACATGTTCAATTACGGGTATTTTAAGAACCCATGAAAATCCTATATTTTTAATCGGCACGTTTACATTATAATATGACATAAACACCTGGACAGAGTTTTGATTTTTTTTTTAGGGCAACCGTGCCGTTATTTGGAGGGTTATTTTTTGTCAATTACCTCAGCCATTATTATTGGTAAGTGGCAATAAATATGGCATACGTTTAATTTATATGCTCGAGTTATTTCCCTTGATGGTCATTGAATACATTGCTTATTGAACACTTTAGGTGTTTTTTTAATCGATCGCTATTTGTTCGTTCAAACCTCGTGAACAATTTAATATCCTTTAAGCAGTCTGTAAATGCAATATATTTTTTTCAGATATTTCTTGTATGTAACGCCATCGCTTTATAGCTGTACTAACATAGTGATATCAATCAACAATCACACATCTTTCATTAACGTTCTCTTCTCTTGCACTCTGTTACAACCCTAAAGGCAACAACTGCACTAAACGTAACACGATGCACTGACACCTTCGGGACTAAAGGTAACAACCTACACTAAAAGTAACAAAATGTCTGCACTAAAGGTAACAACTGCTGCACTAAAGGTAACACGATTTTTGATCTGCACTGAAGGTAACACCCCTATGTCCTAAAGGTAACAACACATTATTGGTGCCATTCTTATAGGAAATGCAGGTTGCTGAACAAAAAACTGTTTTTTTTTTTAGCAGAATCTACTTTTCACTTGGACCTTTCCAAACAAGGTCAGTAACCAGAGTTGTAGAGTTGTGGTCCTTGATTGAATGAAACGTGCTATGTTTTGTTAACACCGTAGGTAGTTTTTTTTTCTGATCTTTATCAAACGTGTTTTTATTGTTAATGTCGATAAAAGCTAGGATAAGTCTGAAAAACAGCCATATTCTGACTCACTTCCAACCGCTCCCCATGCCACACCCCCACCCACACAGAAGAAAGGGTGGACAAATTAAAAACCTAGCCATATCAGACTAGAAACAGCAGAGTTATGGTCCTTCAGTTATTTAAAAAGGCTTAACACACGCCTTATGACATACAAACACACCTCTCCCCGCCCCTACCCGCCCTCGCATTTTTTTTCTGGAAATATGTTTTTTCATGAAGTTATCTTGGTCGTAGAAGAAAGTGTGGACAACTTCCCATCACCTTTTACCCTTTTTTATTCCCCGCCTAAGGCGATGGGATATGGTAATAGTGTCCGTTCGTCCGTCCGTTCGTCCGTCACACTTTTGTCCGAGCTATTTCTCAGTAACCCTTAGTTGGATTTTCGCGAAACTTGTTGGAAAGCATCAATGTCAAGTGGAGATGCGCATATTGTTGTCGCGTTCCGGTTCGATGATTTTTCATGGAGTTATGACCCTTTGAAAAGTTTTATAGAAAATTCTTGTCCGCGTTTGTCCTTACTTCACGATATATACGAATCATCAAATACTGGCTAAAGATGTACGGTAATAAATATAATAATTGCATATTAAAAAAACATTATCAACAAACAAAGAAATGAGATAGATGGCAATCCAATCATTATAAACTGGTCTACGAGGTACGAGATATTCTACAAATGAGATTTGGTTGTACCCAGAATTTGTTAGACTCCATTACTATTTAATCGCCTAAGAGACATATATGTCACACAATGGCGTGCTGATATGACACTCTGCTCATCATTATACATAAATAGGGAACTTAAATCCAGTTTTGAAAGATCAAGTTATCTTAAAATAATTTGAAATATAGAAATATGGTCGCTAAAATCTGCTTGTCGTAAATAGAAACAGGTCGACACAGAAATATTGAAAGAAACCCAAGGAAATGCTCACTATGTACTTTAAATGATATTGAAGATGAATAGCACTTCATTCTAATTTGCCTTTATTATCTTGATTTGAGAAAAGCCCACATTCCAGCATATTTTACAAACCGCCCAAATATGTTTAAGTTCACTTATCTTCTAAATACAGATTAGTGAACTTAAACATATTCTAAATACAGATAAAAAATCACTACTGATAAAACTAGCAATGTTTTGTAAGAAAGCCTTTAAAATAAGAAGATGAATGAACTAACCAATAGGGTTGCACTTATATTTAACATTGTAATATATTATTTTGTGTAAATGGTAACATCCAAAAGTAACACTCTCCCGTCACTCAACTATTATTTCTTTTCTGTCAGCTTCATTATATGCATTTAAACCATGCTTTTGTATGACGATGAGCTGTATATTATGGTGGCTGATTTCTGCCATGTCGTCTTTTCGTTATTTCGCCGCGAAAAGACGACAGAACGAAAAGACGACAGGACGAAAAGACGCCAAATGCAGCGCGAAAAGACGACAGAACGACAGAACGAAAAGACGACATTTCATGGGCGAAAAGACGACAGAACGCCACGCGAAAAGAAAAAAGACGAAACTTCAGCCGCGAAATATGTGATATTTTAAATTCATTTATATATCTATATTATTAACAATGAGTGAAATGTGGCTATATGGGGGAAAACATAAACAACACAATTGTTTCTTTATTATTATTATTTATTTGTTTGTATCTTTTCCCTTAAAAACAATACAAATCGAGATGAAAAAACACAAAAAACAAGCTAAATCTTTAGAAGACAATGGTCTCCAAATGAATACAAATAATAGAGCTCTTTTTTTTAGACATTATTTCAACATTTTAACAATATAAACAACATATTTATCATTGACATGAATATTGAAGTAAAATAATAGTTTAGTCAATTTTAACAATAATAAAACGTCACAACCGTGTAACAGTAAAAATTGTTTACTGGTGAACAGTAAAAATTGGTTCATGCTAAGGGTATGGGCAATTTATACAGGAGTGTAAACGTGAGGTATAATAAAGTATAATATTATAGATGTGTTTTTTGTAAGGAATGCGGTGGGATGGTCCCGGACCCAAAACATGCCAGATTATGAGGAGAATAAATTGGTGACTGAAAAAAATAATTGTAGTGTACATAAATCTTACATGCACACACCGCACTAACACCCCTGTCTACAATATCAAAGCCAAGGCCACACATAACAAAAATACTTGGGTTCTCTCAGACTGATTCTTGTTTTAAAATTATTTTTTAAATATTTTATTTTATGAAGTTACCTTAAACTTGTCATAAAAGTAAACATGGCATGGATTTTGTTTTTAGCCATGTCACACTAGAAACAGGAGAGTTATGTCCCTTGAATTATATAAGATAGTATTTGTTTATCTGATATCTTTACCTAACTTGTTCATACTGTTAATTTTAATAACACCTTGGAAAGTTTGATAACCACTATAGTTGGCACTCCATCCATCTCCCCACCTCACCCAACACGCACACGCTCAACGCCTTAAATTGATTACCACCGAATTTATGAGATTTATACTGAAAGGAAAAAAGAAACGCATAATGGGTATTTCCGCTATATATTGTATGTTTAATATGCTACTGCTAATCGAATGGTACAGGGCGACATTAGGCCTGTCCTTTTAGAAAGAATGTTTCAACAGCACTGAACACACCAATGGTTACCCCTTTAAAGTTTCAGTATCGTCAGAATGCGCATTTGGCTCAAGCAGGTGAGCAAACTTAGGCTTTAAATGTTGCAGTCTCTTAACATTAAACACAATACTGAAAAGGCTTGACTTTTTCAAGCGAAACTTCAACATTTATGAATTTCGTATAACTAAGTATACTTTGATTAAAAGGTCTACTACATGACAGAGTTGTCCTTTCTGTAATTAGTGGTAGCCCCTTTTTGTGCAAAACACGTTTAGATATATCTGGAATATTACGTAGAATTAGGTGTATATATGTAATAGTGTAGTATATGCAATTTTTTGATTATGCGTTTTTTTTACAAATCGTTTAAACATATTATGGACACAATTTAACCTCAAACCAGTAGAGTCTTGGGACTCTTGTTTCCAAATGTTTGTGTATTTATATCATCATTTAATTGTCTAACAGTATTCTTTCGGCATTGGTTTTCAACAGGTATAACATTGCCACTCTACACCTAGTACGTATTTTGTACATGTTTTTTCTTCTTTTTTGTGTAAAACTGATACCCAAAGAGGACGTAGTATTTAATTGATATCTTAAAACGTCTCGAAAATTAAAGTAAGCTTTTAATGGATGTTTTCCTCGTTTTAATAACTGTCATAGACGTTCCTAGTTTAGCCCGAAAGTCTGATGTTACCACTGTGCCAAGTATATGTATAAGGTTTCATCCAGGGAGGGGAGTTTAAACATATGAATATCAAAGTGATATTGTGTGTAGATTTTCACGACATATCATTAATGAAGATTTTCACGACATATCATTTATGGGATAGTTTGAGCAAAATTTGGCCACATTTAAATTTTATGAAAGAGCCCCCCCATTCCACCCCACGAACCCTAACCACCACGCACCCCATCACCACCACCACTACCACAAATACACGCGAGTTAAACAGATTTACCACTCGTCGCAGGATTATTTATTTCGAGTAACCTTAAATTATTCGTTTAAAGTCGACTTTCAAAGACATTCACTTAAACGTATTCTGAATAGATTTTTATCAACAAATAGTAATCATATGATACATTTATAGGCGCCATCCATTATAGGCGCCATCCATTATAGGCGCAATCCATTATAGGCGCCATCCTTTATAGGCGCCATCCATTATAGGCGCCATCCATTACCTTTCTCATAATATCTTGACGTAACTTGTGCTCTTGTTTTTAGTGACAAATTCGATCTTGTCAGAACAAAAAAGTGTGCCTTTAAGATATGACAGAAGATGCCATTAGTAACATAATACATTCAAATACTATTTGGGGAAATTAGTTGCACGCAATGCCTACAGCTTGCAGTTAAATCTTAACCTGACATTAACGGGTTGCATGAAAGGTATTGTATTTAATTGCACTCAACCAAACATACCAAAAACGCGGTACCTGATATAACATGGGCGTTATCTATGCTGTCATCTTTTGTTAAATGTAAAGCTACATATAAAAGGTTACTCCGCTTTAGATATGTTTCCTTAATAAACGTTAGATCTTCTGAAACCTAACACTATATTTTCATTAACGTACACAACATGCGAATCATGTCATATTGACATTATTTTCCAGTATCTATATTATCAACAATGACATGCCCTGTGAGATGGTATAATGATAAAAATCTGCAAGAGAGACATTCAAATATACCTTTAGTGTAGGTTGTTACCTTTAGTCCCAAAAGGGTTACCTTTAGTGCAGCTTGTTACCTTTATTGCAGCTTGTTACCTTTAGGGTTGCAACACACCCTACGTCATCTCACGCGCTCTGTCATCATTTAACTCAATTCACCCCCAAATCAACCACACTTATTAGGCCCCCGCACACGGCAACAGTTATCAAACTTTACAGGTAGACGTTTTCCGCAGTGACAGGTTGAACCCTATTCATTTTTGGCGTCAGTAGTTCAAAAGCCATGATCACCATGATAAAGCAAAATTCCTTTGACAGATCTTCAGCTCTTCTGGCTGAAGGCCAAGTGTGTTTATGGCATGGCATGTTGTCGTCGTCGTCTGTCCATTAATTTTGGTTTCACTCTAGAAAATGTTGAAATAATTAGCAAAATCTATGACAAGAGAGATGATTTTAATTTTGATGTTGTTAATTATTCCCATTTAGATGGGTATGTTCCCCGAGCAACTTCTTATGGTGTCTATGTGTCTCAACAAGGGCCAGCAGAGCTTATGGGATGGTGTGTTGTCCGTCGTCCGTCCGTCCGTTACCTTTTACCTCGTTAAGACAATAGGGCTTTCATTTTTCATCCGATCTTTACCAAACTTTAAGATTGTTAATATCAATGAAAGCTCGGACAAGTTCGAAAACCAGCCAGAACGGACCATTAACAGCGGAGTTATAGCCCTTGATTTAGTTAAAAGTGATATATGTTGCCTCATTAAGACGATAGGGCCTTCATTCTTCATCCGATCTTTACCAATCTTTACCAGATTGTTAATATCAATGAAAGCTCCGACAAGTTTGAACACCAGCCAGATAGGACCATTTGCACTGGAGTCATTGAAATATGCTATATATTGGCCTCATTAAGACGAAGGGCCTTCATTTGGCCGGATTTCAGTGAAACTTTTCAGGGATGATCAGTACCAAACCTACTTTTCATATCGTCACCATGTTCCAGTTGAATGATTTTGGTGGAGTTATGGCCCTTTAAAGGTTTTAATACACAAACTTTGTTTTGACTAGTTCTCCTGAACCCCTGGCCGAATTTAAACAAAACTTTATAGGGATGATCAGTTCCTTGTCTAGCTGTGCAAATCATCGCCGTGTTCCGGTTGAATGACTTTTTGGCCCTTTAAAGGTTTTAATAAACAAACTTTGTCTGGACTAGTTCTCCTGAGCCCCTCGCCAGATTTCAACGAAACTTTGCAGGGATGATCAGCACCAAGCCTAGTTGTGCATGTCATCATCGCGTTCCGGTTTACAGATTTTTGGCGGAGTTATGGCCCTTATTCCGGTTGAATGATTTTTGGCAGAGTTATAGCCATATAAAGTTTTTAATCGACAAACTTTGTCCAGATTAGTCTCTTCTGAACTCCTTTCCGGATTTTAACGAATCTTGGTGGGGATGATCAGAACCAAGCCTAGTTGTACCTGTCATTGCCGTCTTGTGGTTGAATGGATTTTGGCAGAGTTATGACCCCTTAAAGGTTTTAATACACTGACTTTGTACAGACTAGTTCTTTTGAACCTCTGGTTGGATTTCAACAAAACTTGACAGGGATGATCAGTACCAAGCCTAGTAGCGTATGTCATCAACAAGTTCCGGTTGAATGACTTTTGAAAGAGTTATGTCCCTTATATATAAACGTTATCTTTAGCCAGTAGAGCGTCCACAGGTCTTCTTGGGCCTCTTGTTAACTCTACGTTGTCCGTCGTCCGTCCGTCCGTTAACTTTTGCCTCTTTAACACGATAGCACCTTCATTTTTCATCCGATCTTTTTCAAACCTTACCAGATTGTTGATATCAATGAAAGCTCAGAAGAGTTCGAAAACCAGCCAGTTCGGACCAGTAATACCGGAGTAATGGCCCTTGATTTAGATAAAATTGCTATATTTTGCCTCGTTAACACGATAGAGCCTTCATTTTATCCGATCTTTACCAATCTCTACCAGATTGTTGATATCAATGAAAGCTCGGACTAGTTCGAAAACCAGCCAGATCGCGTCGTTTACAACGGAGTCATGGTTCTTGATTTAGTGAACATTGCTATATTTGCCTCGTTAACGCGATAGGGCCTTCATTTTTCATTCGATCTGTTTCAAGCTTTACCAGGTTGTTGATATCAATGAAAGCTCAGACGACTCCAAAAACCAGCCAGTTCGGACCAGTAACACCGGAGTTAAGGTCCTTGATTTAGTTAAAATTGCTATGTTTTGCCTCGTTAACGCGACAGGGCCTTCATGTTTCATTTGATCTATTTCAATCTTTACCGGATTGTTGATATCAATGAAAGCTCAGTCGAGTTCGAAAACCAGCTATTTTGGACCAGTAATACTGGAGTTATGGCCCATAAATTAGTTAAAATTGCTGTATTTTGCCTTGTTAACGCAATAGGGCCTTTATTTTTCATTCGATATTTTTTCAAACGTTACCAGATTTTTGATATTAATGAAAGCTTGCATGAGTTTTGGAAACTAGCCAGATCGGACCATTTGCACCTAAGTTATGGCCCTTGAATTTCTGAAATATGCTATAATTTGATCTCGTTAACATGATAGGGCCTTAATTGTTCATCCGATATTTACCAGACTTTACCGGATTGTTACTATCAATGAAAGTTTTGACAAGTTTGAAAACCAATCGGATAAGTAACACTGGAGTTATGGCCCTTGAATTAGTTCAAAGATGCTGCATTATTTTGCCTCGTTAATACGATAGGACCTTCATCGAAACTGTGCAGGCATTATCAGTAGCAAGCCTAGATGTACATATCGTCACTGTGTTCCGGTTGAATGATTTGGCGGAGTTAAGGCCATTTAGAGGTTCTAATACACAACTTTTTGTCTGGACTAGTTCTCCTGAATCCCTGGCCGGATTTCAACGAAACTTTTCAGGGATGATTGGTACCAAGCTTAGTTGTGCATATCATCACCGTGTTAAAGTTGAACGATTTTTGGCGGAGTTGTGGCCCTTTAAAGATTTTAATACACTAACTTTGAACCTCTGGCCAGATTTTAGCGAAACGTGGCAGGCATGATCAGTACTAAGCCTTGTTGCGCATGTATGTCATCGCCATGTTCCGTTTAAATGATTTTTGACGGAGTAATGGCCCCTTATACGCAAACAATAGATTTAGCAAGTAGAGCGTCTACAGGCCTTCTTGGACCTCTTGTTATAAAGCTTGTACTCGTGTTGAGGACTTTAATCTTCGTAATCTTTGTATAAAAAAGAAAAAAAAACGCATAATGAGTATTTCCCCATATATTGTACGTTTACTATTCTACTGCTAATGGTACAGGTCGACATTAGGCCTGTCCTTTCGGAAAGAAGGTTTAAACTGCACCAAAGACACCAATGGTTACTCCTTTAAAGTTTCATTTTTCGACATAATGCGTAGTTGGCTCAAACAGGTGAGCAAACTTAGGTTTTAACGGTTGCAATCTCTTAACATTAAACACAAAACTGAAATGGCATGACTTGTTCAAGCGAAACTTCAACATTTATGAAGTTTGTGTAACAAAGTATACTTTGATTAAAATGTCTTCTATATGGCAGAGTTGTCCTTTCTGTAATTAGTTGTAACCCTTTTTTGTACAATACACGTTGGCGTATGTCTGGAATATTACGTTGAATTAGGTGTATATAACAGTGTAGTATAGGCACATTTTTGATTATGCGTTTCTTTTTCCTTTCAGTAAATAAAACTAAAAAGCTACTCCATCAGGGCTACCGTTACCATAAACTTTGTAAAACCTTTGCAAAATTTTACTAACCCCGATCTTTCCAAATATAAAAGTACTTAAGAACTCTTCTGCGACAAGCACGGTGGCACAACGTATAACAGGACGTCAAAACCCAGAGTTGTATGGACGTCAAATGTTGACGTCTAACGTACGTCAAACCCCTCCCTTTGGACATTTATACGACAACGTCATAAAGTAATTTCGGTAATCGCCGGTAATCGCCGGTAATCAATTAATTACTAATCACATTTCTCTTCACTTCCGTGTTTTACCTAATAATTATATCATAGGGAATGTGTTTTCTTAATATAAATAGTTGATGCTTTAGAAAATGGTAATTGATTATGTGTGTTGTTGTTATTTAATCAACGACGTCGTCCAAGACGCCGACGTCAACGTCAAAATTAGTGGTGAGAACAATCTTTAATTCTCAAATTGAGATAAAATCATTTTTTAATTAAGATATCAACATAAAATAATTTTTAAAGAGAAAATCAACGCGTTTCATAAACATTAAAAACCCCATAAAATGTCAACATTTTATCGGAAGGGTCGTTTTCGTATGGTGGCTGATTTCTGCCATGTCGTCTTTTCGTTATTTCGCCGCTAAAAGACGACAGAACGAAAAGATGACAGGACGAACAGACGCCAAATGCAGCTGAAAAGACGACAGAACGAAAAGACGACAGAATGACAGAACAGAAAGACGACATTTCATGGGCGAAAAGACGACAGAACGCCACGCGAAAAGACGAAAAGACGAACTTCAGCCGCGAAAAGACGCCAATTGATATTGTCGTCTTTTCGTTATTTCGTGTGGCCTTCTGTCGTCTTTTCGCGGCTGAAGTGTCGTCTTTTCGTCTTTTCGCGTCGAAGATCGTTTACAATGTTAGTGTTTAAATATTTATATAGTATACTAGGCTTCGGCGGCAAGGACTATCACAACCTGACTTCTATGGAGATGTGATATAAGATCATTGGTTATAATCATTTTCATGCAATCTTTATTAAAATTGTTAAATCAATAGATGTTATGACCCTATCATTTTGCAACGCACTGCATGTTTTGTGGTTGACCCATGAACAGATCACCACTATGCTTTCCTCTAGTATTGTACGACGACCGGATATATTGTGAACCCTATGATAACGTCTACATAAATCCTCAAAGGACGGTAGTGTTTGATGTTTGTCTTAAATATAGTCTTGTCGTGCCCTTAACGGTTTGTTCTCTTGTTGCTCTGGCTTCTGCCAAGTCAATGAGTACTGCTTTGTGGCTTCTAGGATTTTGATTTGTATATTCATATATACATGATCATTTAGGTGTTATACTTATATTGCCTATTAATTCTACATTGTTACAGAATATAACCTGGCGGTGATATCTTTATTTAGACTGTCCCGTTTTATTGGGGGTAAGTGTGACGTTCGATGCACTATAAAACCTGGTTTAAACATGAACCCCCCACCACACCACCCCTCCCCCATGACCATAAAGATCGAAATAAAATATGCATCATCAGGAACTATAATTGTTCTCCGCACGGAGGACAACGCCGACGGTTGTGACGTCGTGCGGAAACTTTCACATTGATGCATCGCTGATTTGTGAATATTTTCCTTCTACCGTTAAAAATCTAGGCATCCAGTGGGATTAACTTTTCTCATTTCAAATCTTTCTTTTATATTCTATGAACAGTAGCAATTCCCACATCTAAAGTACTGGAAAGATCAAGCACAATCAATCGCATGTCTTCATAAATTAACGCTTTGACTCGGGCAATAATTTGCTGACACTGCCCTTCCGATCTATGATCATCTTCAACTGACTAAGGACCTTCGCGAAATCGCTTGTGCCACTTAAATACTAAAGTTCTATAATTTGGCTGTCCCACTCCAGCGACTCTATCAACTGAAATGCTAGTTTCGGTATTTTCCTGATCTCACACAAAATGTTATAGCCGCGCGCTGCTCTGTATCGCCAACCACGTCGTGTTTTTGGTTGTGTTTGTTTCAATACACGTTCTTATATGTTTCGTAGATCCGCAACCGTTACAGCTATGACATTGCAACTTTCAGGAAATAACGTCATCAACATCGTACAGCAGCTGACAAAATGGTACCTCAGATGATTTAGTATAAGTTGGAATAATATTAACGAAAGTGAGATGTGAAAATGATTTACTGAATAAAATATGTGCTGCTCCGTGCAACGCAACCAATCTTACGCTGATTGCATTTTTAAAAAAAAAAAATACGACAACAATGCTTGAGTTTACATTGAATTACTTAAGCAGAAGATTATGTGAAATTATAATTAGGCAAAATATCAAGAGGATATAAAGCAAAATAGGACAATTACAGGAAAAGTACACGGACTTGTGGAACAGCTCTCGAAGGTAGGTGACGACGTCGTCGTTTGGCGTATCTACTTATATAGTAAGTATGATAGTGATAAAGACTCGCAGATGCAGGTTTTTCCATTGTCAGAAAAACTAAGGTAATATATGTTTCCGAAATCAATCTGTTTAGGTTGACTAGGTAGCCGAGTGTTGAGGTTGGTGTCTAGGGCTGCGATGTTCGAATCCGTTGGTAAGTGGTTAGTACACATTTTTTTCCATATATATATATATATATATATGTATATATGTATATGGTAGTATATATATATGTATATATGTATATGGTAGACAAAATCATACATCGAACGAAAAAACTTTCAAAACACCGGATCCAGAAAGGGTGCATGAACAATAGATACAAAGTAAATATGAAATGATAGTAAAATTATTGTTCAACAGTGCTTTACAACGTAATACTCTAAACCGGTTTTCGCCTATACGGCTTCATCCGGCTTCATCAGAGAGTGACAAACATAAAACATAAAACATAACGTACAGCAATACACTTGTGAAAAAATATACAAAATCAAAAGACACTTAACTATTAGTTTCTTTTGATTTTGTATATTTTTTCACAAGTGTATTGCTTTATGTTTTAGATTTTATGTTTGTAACTCTCTGATGAAGCCGAATATGTGAAAACCGTTTTAGAGTATTAAGTTGTAAAGCACTGTTGAACAATACTTTTCCATACCATATATATATATATATATATATATAATTTCGAAAGTTGCCGTAGTGAGTTCAAATTATCTCCCTTTAATATATTTACTGAATTCACAGTATCCTCAAGATCCGGCACCTTTCGTTGTCACTGTTTTAGTATAGTGATCCCACTCATATGAGCTATAATTGTGTGTATGTGTGCTTGTATATGTTAATTGTGCCGCCAGACGAGTGTGTTATGATGTAGAGATAAAGTTTATCAGCGTGTGTTTCAGCAATCCTTTATAGGAAGTGAATGCATACGTTTGATTTCTATTCTCCCACGATAGCTAGGCGCCCTGCCGTAGTTCGTCCGAAGGTTATCTGTCCTTCGTAGTTCGCAACTATTTCTCCCTATATATAATTCTGCTTTGTGAACGTGAATCTCTTACGATATCCCATATTTCAAAAGTTGCCGTAGTGAGTTCAGATGGTCTCCCTTTAACATATTTACTGAATTCACAGTATCCCCAAGATCCGACATCTTTCATTGTCACTGTCTTAATATAGCTGTGTGTGGTTGAATGCTTAAATGTGGTCCCACTCATATGAGCTATAAATGTGTTTATATGTTGTGTGCCTCCAGACGAGTGTGTTATGATGTAGAGATACAGTTTATCAGCGTCTGTTGCAGCTATCCTTTATATGAAGTGAATGTTTACGTCTCCCACCATAGCTAGCTGCCCTGTCGTAGTTCGTCCAAAGGCTGTTTGTCCTCGTAGTTCGCAACTATTTCTCCCTATATATAATTTTGCTTTGTGAACGTGAATCTCTTACGAGTGTTAAGCTGTTAGCAAGTGTTGTGGACAGAAAACCCAACTGTTATTACATTTGCATTGTCCAAAACAAGTGTTTGTATATGCTGGACCACAATTAAGGACTCTGTAATAAACTGCAATCAACGATTTTCTGAAAACCTACCAATAAACAAGGCTCTTACCGGCATCAATCGGGCACCTCTATCAAATGTGGTGATATTGCGCAACATTTCAACACAACTTCCGTTTAGGGTACAGTAGCGTTTGTAATAGGTATATATGGTTTATATTATTGATATGTATATAATACATGCTTGTATTGATAATTCTGTTATTCAGTACATCTAGACGATCTTTTGTGCAGTCTAAAGTATGTCTATTGATATCAATTGATTTGAACTTTTCTAACTACTTGAACTGGAGCTTCATTGTTTTACTATTTTTGAATCTTGTTAGCCACATGAGTGAGGCCCTCCCATGGAATGCATGTTCCCTTGTTCCCTGTAAATATGACCCAATGTTCCCTTGTTCCCCAAACATATTTTGCTTTGTTCCCCATTTTTGTTCAATGTTCCCTGGTTCCCCAAATAATATTACCAATAACAGACAATGTTCCCTCTTTCCCCAAAAATAAATGGCCATGTTCCCTTGTTCCCCAAAATCCCTGGGAGAACCTCATGAGTGGCGGCGGACTGTACCAAACGGGGACAATTTTCATACATGTACTTACACATATGCAAAATATGAGGGTACATAGTAACAAACAATATGAAGTGATATTTTATTACGATAACCGTTAGCTCAGCACTTTACTAACACTGTCCAGATTGTATGGTTTAATTCGTTTTACAGCATGAATAGTGTACTAAATACATATTGTACTACATGAACATGATACTGCATCAATATTGTACTGCATCAAATCCAGAGAGTGTTAGCAACAATTGAAAGAAATTCATTAACCTATGATATCATATACCAGACGTTATATGTATTTTATTGCAATAGCAAGTATGTGCTACTTAAGGACAAGGATTTTGTATTAGATACAGCAACTATACAATAACACCTGTTTATGTGCCGCTTCTTTTCTATAGTTTTGATCCGCCTGTTTGTTTTTGCATTTTTATGGTCAATCTTTATTTGAAATATAAAAAACTACATTTTTTTTTTTTAGTTTTTTTTTTTCATCCTTTGTGTTAACAATCATTTTAAAACATGAACGAATATATCAACAATAAAATGCTGAGCAAACTAAGGGTAATAAAGAAGTGCCCAGGCTTTATACTTCATAATTTGTCGTTGCCAAAATGTTGAGATTTTACTTTATTTTCACTAGGTGATAATATTTGGGTTACTCGGTTTTTATCCTTAAGGTCTACAGTCAAATAAAAATCTTTGCCGAGTAAAAAAGATGATCATTTTCAAGTTTCAATTTTTAAAGGTACATGTATTGAATCAATTTGCATAAATGTGCATGGAATATGCAGGGTTTTAAAATAATCACACTGTAAATACCTTAATTTTAACAGTGAGCTTGGTTGAACAGCAAGGATAAAGACCGAATTTATCACCTACCAGAATTTAGAAGTCTGTCAGATTTCTGGTCACTGATTGGTCAGTTTATTTTGATGATGCTTTATCAAAATTATGAATAACATAATTGCATTGATTCTTCTCTGAATTGATAAAGCAAACCTAGTGTTTAATTTCTTATAATAGGGCACATACCCAATAACAAACAGACTGGAATCTTCCTATCTGAACCAATGAAAAGCCAAACTATCAAGTGGCACCTTAAGTTTTCCTTCTAACTCGTCTCTCAAAAAAATCATGATTTTGATGCGAACACATTCAAAAGAGTCATAATGAATAGAGAATGATATTATACTTTTTTATTTTCAAGATAAGAAGTTGTATAAAAAGCTGTTTAAAGATAAAAATATCATAATTTGTTTGGTTTTTCCCTGAAAAACCAAG
>JAWPHD010007870.1:5000-30000 GCA_037043455.1 Cyrtodaria siliqua | reverse complement strand
CTACTACGACTACTACTAAGACGACTACTACTACGACTACTAATACTAATACTACTACGACTACTACTAGACGACTACTACTACTACGACTACAACTACTACGACTACGACTACGAGTACGACTACTACTACTACTACTACTACTTCGTTATACAATAGACCATAGCCACTGACACTATGTATTAATATATATTTTCTCATAAAGAATATTAGTGTTTTATTATTGAGGACCACCACACGGGCAGATAGGACGCCCACACGGACAGGTAGGACTCCCACACGGGCTGGTAGGACTCCCACACGGCCAGGAAGGACACCCACACGGGCAGGTAGGTTTTTACCCTGTTTTGTTGTCACCACACACCAAGAACTACACAAACATTGTAAAACTCGAAAGCAAAAGTGATTTGTAAATAAACTGTGTACTTCTTTCGTAATCGATGTAAAACAAAATAAATTGTAAACAGTTTTTACAAATCGTCAATAGTATACAACTGGACTCTTTTATTTCTGTTGAGGTAAATGGTTAAACCTAGTCATACACAGGAATACATATTATCCCACAGCAGTGAACTATGTATGTCAAGATATCGAACACCACCAGAGCTGTCTTATGTTGGGAACTGACACAATGAAAGGTCCAAACATATCCTGTATTGTCGTTAAAGCTTTTTATGTGGTTGAATTCCTTTATGTTGTGTAACCAACACACTGTGTTGTGTTACTAGGCTATTCGATTTGGTTATTGAAATATGTTGTTTGGTTATTGGACAATTATGTTTGGTTATAAGACAATCTGTTTGGTTATTGGGCTGTTCTGTTTAATTATTGAACCATTCTGTTTAATGAACCATTCTATTTTTTTATTAAACCATTACGTTGTGTTACTGAGTCATTATGCTTAGTTGACTTGTCATACCGTTTGCTTGACTTGCCATTATGTTTGGTTGACTTGCCGGTATGTTCGATTGACTTGCCATTATGTTCGGTTGACTTTCCATTATGTTCGCTTGACATGCCATTATGTTGGTTGATTTGCCATTATGTTCGATTGACTTATCATTATGGACGGTTGACTTGTCACCCTGATTGTTTGACTTGTCATCCTGATTGGTAAAAATGTCATTATGGTCGGCTGACTTGTCGTCCTGATCGCTTGGCGTGCCATTATGGTCGGTTGACTTGCCATTATGGTCGGTCGTCACCGTGGTTGGTTGACTTGTCATCCTCATTTTGATTGGTTGTTTAATCATCTTGACTGGTTAACTTTCATTATGATCGATTGTCTGGTCATCCCGATCGGTTGATTTGTCACTATGGTCGGTTGCTTTCTTATCCTGATCGGTTTACTTGTCATACTGTTGTGTTGAGTTGTCATTATCGACCATAATGACAATTCAGCCGATCGGGATGACCAGACAACCGACCATAATGAAAATCAAGAAGATTAGACATAATGGCAAGTCAACCAAACTTAATGGCAAGTCAAGCAAACAGGATGACACATCTACCAATCAGAGTGACAAGTCAACCGATCTTGATGGCAAGTCAACCGAGCATAATTGCAAGTCAACCGAACACATATAATGGTAAGTCAACCAAACATAATGGTAAGTCAAGCAAACAGGATTACAAGTCACCTAACCATAATGACACAGTAACCAAACATAATGGTTTAATAACAAAATAGAATAGTTCACTAATTAAACAGAATGGTTCAATAATTAAACAGAATAGTCCAAAAACCAAACAACATATTCCAATAACAAATCGAATAGCCTAACAGCCCAACACAATGCGTTAGTAACACAACATAAAGGTAATTCAACCACATAAAAAGCTGTAACGACAATACAGGATATACGTTGGCTTTCATTGTGTCAGTGCCCAACATAAGACAGCTCTTGCTCCATATCAAGACGATGATTACTTATCGTCATTCTGATAAAAAGATTATCGCCCTTCAGAAAAGTCAGTTGATTGCAAAACCGGACTGAACCTGAAAGGAATCGTTCTAAAGTGATTAGATCAATAACGATTTCCACGTGACTTCTTTTAGTCGATAAAAAGTACGTACTTTAACCCTTTCGCTGCCACAGTCTAAAACATTGATTTTACAACCAGTGTACACCCAAATCAACACGAATATCATGTTCAGGATGATCAGGATTGACACCGTTTGCCACACAGTAAGAATGTTTTCCAAAACACGTTTTATATAAAACATTATCGGAAGGTTTAAATTCAAATTTTAGCAGACGACATTTGAAATTCGGCGGCGAAAGGGTTAAATGATAACTACTAATTAATGTTACCTCTAAAACTGATTCTACCATCTTTATTTACATCTGTGTCGTCCATTAGAGCTTGCACATCTTCATCGGATGATTTATATTCAAGGTCACACAGGAATTCCTTCACCTCCCTATAATACCGGTAAAAGAGCACCATTGTATATGCATTGTGCAGCTGTGCAATACAGGTATGTGCATACCATTATGCAACTGTTTAATTCTTGTTTACGAATGTTCTTAATATATGCAGCACCTTGTAACCTACATGTATACGCGAACAATATAAAAGGGAAAACTCAGTAGGTACTGAAAATTGTATTTATGAATCCTGCTCAAAACTCAGTACATACTGAAAATGGTATTTATGAAGCCTGTTCAAAACTCGGTACATACTGAAAATGGTATTTATGAAGCCTGTTCAAAACTCAGTACATACTGAAAATGGTATATATGAAGCCTGTTCAAAACTCGGTACATACTGAAAATGGTATTTATGAAGCCTGTTTAAAACTCGGTACATACTGAAATTGGTATTTATGAAGCCTGTTCAAAACTCGGTACATACTGAAAATGGTATTTATGAAGCCTGTTCAAAACTCGGTACATACTGAAAATGGCATTTATGAAGCCTGTTCAAAACTCAGTACATATTTAAAATGGTATTTATGAAGCCTGTTCAAAACTCAGTACAACAACTCTCACACCCACTAGCCCCAGACTAAGCGGTATTCTACTCTACAACCATAACAAGTTGGTCTCGTTGAACCCAAAGAAACAATAAGTAATAGCACTTTTGATTCGTTGTTAACTGGATTGTTGAACGGAAACCATTTCCCAACGAAAAGAGTACATACATAAGCAAACCAAATCCCTTTGGGGAAATATTTGCGTTATTTTCTGCAACAGAAACATTACAATCTCCTCCAATCACACATCTGTCTTACTGACCACGTTATCTGTATCGGCCCATTCAAATGTCTCGAAGTTGTATTACGCTTATTTATTTATTTTTCAACTGAAGGCGTTCCAAAGCAAAACAAATACAGCATACCCTATATCCAGGTCTCCGTTCTTGTTTTTGTCGTATTTATTGAACAAATCCTTCAATGAGCGACCTTTGGGCTTCTCTGGCAGGGATTTGTACATAGCTTTGAACTCCTCCAGGTCTATCATACCACTACCTGCAACAGTTCAATATAAACAAACTAGAAATGGATACATTCCACACTTTTAATACTTCATGGAAATGACTTAGACCTTTCATACAAGGACGAGAAATGTCAAGAAATACTACCAGCTATTGCTCCAGAGGAATATATTCAACCTGCGAGGAATCGAAGACATATTACATTAACAAAAAATACTGATTTTGTCACAGACAACATATTATATAAACAATTTGTAAACAACAATAGAGGCTTGAAAATTAATTATCTTCAAAACTGAGCAGTTAAGCCATTCATTTTTCGTGAAAACGCCTGAACATTGGAACCACCTGGAAAATAAAGTGGTCCACGCAGAGACAGTTGAGGGTTTTAAATCAACCCTCCCGAAGTGCTACTAATTCACTAACACTGCGCACTCCCACCCGGTGTTATAAGCCGTAACAGGCCCTTCACCGTATACCACAGAAACAGAAAGATGTATGTTAAGTTTTAACAGAAACTAAGTGTTAGCTTTCCATCTGGATAAATATAATGTTGATGGTTAATGTATGAATGTAATATTTCATGCAATACAACATCTATATAAGGCTAATAATATGTTTACTTTAAATCTTAAGCGGAAACAAACACAAAGAGTATATACAAATATATATGATGTCGCTCTGCTTTGAACCAAACCAGTTTTCTACTCTCAGTACGTGTAACATAGACCGTTCATCATTTAGACACAAACTAACTACATCAGGCTTTTCTTTAGCGAAGGACAACCCACATATATATTATTATGCATGTACTCTTCACAAGATAACCTTTGTTCCCACCTAAGCCCCATGCGACCGATTAACTGACGAAGGGACATATACTAGGAGTGGATATGTGGTACGGAATGATTTTTCTACTTTGAATCAAATTATATTCGAGTCTCTCCATCTAACAAGTTTTAAGCATTGATCAACCAAATATTTTGATTTCTCATATCCAATGAACAACCAACAAATGCCACAAGCAATTAGCTATATTAACTATGTTTGCTACTGCAAGTCTCTATGAAAACTTCTAGCGCAACTGACATTGACCCAAATCAAGAGATTTTACACTTCCAGAGAAACCCAAAACCAATTGAGTCATAGTGCGGAAAATTAAATATATTCGGATATTCGGACAGTTGGAACGATGAACGATCATTGCAACTCCGTTTTACGAGTGTCGGATTATACACTCATTATTGCTGCTGCGAAACTACAAGTTCAACTTCCAACGTTAATGTCCAGCTTTACAAAGCAATTGTGGGTTAGGGAACTATTAAGAGCAAATTGAATTTGTTTCGTACTATAAGGCGAGGCAGAGTTCACAAGGAATACAATAGGGCAATTATTTCGATAATTTGTACCAATGAGTTTTGGTAGAAGTGAAAATGGAGTTCAATAAACATGTGTTCATCAAGTTAATTCATAGAGCAAATCGATGTTGGCATATCTTGTGTTGGGTTGACTTCGTTATATGTTACGATTTTATATTTCGTACCAACCGATTACCTATCGATAGTACGTTTAATATACATGTTAATACAAGAAAACATACCATTCGATAATAATGTAATTACTGCCTGTTAAAGTGTTCATGACTCGCTTACTTATTAATACAGGAGTGGTAACTCTTACACAGATTTGGTTATGTGCGAGCAGCAGTTACAGATCCTAAATACAAACACTAAATCATTGTATATTTTAGGGGCACCTTAGATATGTGTGATGGGAGGAATTTATTCATCTCAGTAATTTGTATTTGTTAATAATTGCTTATATTTTAGCCATTGGCTTTATGTATTTCGGTGAATAATATGTCAATACATGTATTGCGACACAGAGAGAAAGCTCAACAAATAGCCACACATTTTTTGTTTGTCTGAATGCAATTTTACGTAATTTTAGCACGTGTTAGGCCGTAGATGTCGGCCGATTTCTTTTAGGCAGATGCAGACCACCCCATTTCCCCTGGGTAGAACCAATACTGCATAACTTCCACCATGACACGTACCCACTTGACAAGTCGAGCTCCCAGTGGGAGTCGAACCCGCAGCGGAGAGTTTTTACCTAAATAGTGCAGTGTAAAGCATAATAAACCAGGCACTGGGTGTAAAACAGCTTAAAGCAGCATTTAGAAATCAATCAAATGCTATTATCATGTCAGACCATGTGCTTAAACTTGTATAACCACAAATATAGGCTGCCACCGCCAGCTTAAAACAAGTAATTCAAAGTTGAAATGAGTGCAAATGAACGAACTGAAACATGCTTTTACAATCGTTTAGGTACTGATTGCCTTAATGTCTGATTGCCTTAATATTGTGAAGTATGTTAATATGTTAATATAACGGTGATTAACGACTAAATGCCAGCAATGAAACTAGTAATGATAGAGTCGAGGACTAAGGTTTCTCTGAAACTTCCACTACTTTGATTACATGCCTGCTCCGCCGGGACATCGCCGTGACGTATCATATGCCACGAAGGAATCATCAATTGATGCGTTGAAAAGAGCGTTTAAGATACACAAAAAGTCGATAGAAATGCCGAATAGGATATGTATCACTCACAAAACGCAGTCCATCGAAATCACGCATTTAAAAATCCAATATTACTACATGTAGGACATAAATAGAAGCGAAATGTGCGACACCATAAATATAAAAGAACAAACTAGCGCCTAGGAATGGTCAGTGGCAAACATGCCACTGGGGTTGCAACAATTAAAGTTAAAATGCATGTGTGCCATTCGTATGTTTAGTATAGGATAGAAACTGCGTTTCGTTGAGGAAGAATAAAAACATTGTGGAAGAAAATACAAAATGTTCAAGAATGAATGATCTAAATTAGATTTTGGCAAACTGTATCTCTAGGTTATCACGTGTGTATGGCGTGTCATAAAACAGTTATAATCTGTATTTGCATTTGTTTCTGAGCAGACAAATCGTATTTTGATTTAAGGCACATCTAATGGACGAATGACGTGATATTATTTTGAACTTCTAATTCATTTCTGATACACGATGGCACAAATTGTGCTCGAGCTGACCTGGTATAACACAAAATATATTTTCCCTGGAAACTGATTTTTTTCTGAAACAATACAATTAACCCGAATGGCGGCCGCCAGTAGTGCTGTCGATGGCGGCCGCCAGTAGTGCTGTCGATGTACTAAAACGATTGATTACATAACGCGTTCAGCTAGTGCCATTGTTGGTACTTTAAATGAGAAAAAAGGGTCGTACAAAACAGAAACGCGATTCAATAGTTAAAAAAACCCATTTCAAGTCATCAAAAGATACTTTGGTTTAAACATATTATATTTCGAATTCGTGCATAAATACATTTAACCTTACATTAAGTAAAGGATTGGAAAGAAAACTTATAAAGTTCCTCTCCTTGGAAAACGTGTTTAAAATTCAAGTATGTATTAACAGCTACGGAACATACATAGATATGAATCAATTGGTAGAATTATTATAATTATTCAGTGTCACATTGGCTTCAGTTATTATTTGCTTATACAAATTAAAAGGAAAAATTAAACACACTGCCAGATTAGAATCGTTTGCTTTTTATTATATACTTTTGAACAGCCTCAAAGTGTCATAACTTAGCGACTGATCACCGTATAAAAGTGTTTCTAGGATAACTGTACATAACGGGATAAGAGTGTGTGCAAGGTCAGCACGTATTTCGTTGTAGGCAGGACAAGTGAAGAAAAGGTGTTGGTCAATACTACCACTATGACAGTGATCACATAACGGGGATGCGATTATATTTTTCGGAAACAGTTAAGCCCGGTAAACACGGTAAGATTTATCTTATAAGATATGTCTTGTGAGACAAATTGCATCGTGTGTACAGGGGCTTAAGACACGATTTATGAACTGAAAGATGTCTTCCAGAAATAGAACATGCTCTATTTCCATAAGACAAGATCAAAAGCACCGCCATCCAACCACACATGGTGACACTGTGGCCAAGGTGTACTGCGTTCCAGATTTGACATAAATTTCGCAGCATATGGTCTACATGCATTGTAGATTTGTACACGCGGGTATTTTAGTTCGTATATAGCAACATGGCAGGAAACTGGACGAATGATAAAATTGATGAATTGTTGGGATATTATGAGGAAGAGGAAGTTTTGTGGACAGTCACGCACAAAGACTACCACAAGAAATATGTATGATAAGGCGCTTTCATTCGTTTACCTTCTGGAAAGATCCAGTATGCACTTATTTGAAGGTCACCAGAAAATCCCATCGAATTAATCTCACCGTGTGTACAGGCAATTTCATAAGATAGATTGTATCAGATTTGTCTTATAAGATTTGTCCTATGAGATAATCTTACCGTGTGTACCGGGCATTAGAGGTTCAATGAACTACAATTGCTACGCAAATGGGTGTGTATAATTTGTTCTTTTCTATTTCCGACGTAAAAGTATTTGGGCGGTTGTATGATATTGCGATTCAAATAACGTTTAAATAAATGAATGGAATCTGTGTTTCTAATATATTGAGGTAAAGAGTTCCACTCGCGAACAGTAGTTGATAGGAATGATTCTCTATAAAGCTTAGTTCGACCATTTACTGTCCGAAGACTATTTTAATTTCTTAGACGATATCGCGACGCGTCTCCTACTAAGGGTGGTACCAGAGACGATAAAATCGAAGGCGTTAGGGAGTGAACCATTTTATATAACAGAATAAGTTGATGATTACGTCTCCGAATCTGTAAAGTTTCCCATCTTGTTTTTTTTCAAACGATCAAGGGATACCAATTTTGTCGTAATTTGGTCGTACCTGTCGTTATTCTGGCTGCTTCGTTTTGAATATTGTCAAGCTGTATCTTTTCGTAGTTGGTGCAGTTATCCCATAGTACATCCCCGTATTTCAATAGTGGTGTTATACAGCTTTTATAGATAGTTTCAAGAGATTTTCTATCGAGCTGGTATTTTAGTTTTTTCATAATATTAATTCTACTCCATGCTTTGTTATATACTCAATTTGCAAGTGCCAGCTGCAGTCATTTGCAAGAATGATACCTAGGTGTTTATGGCACTGAACTTCTGAAATGTTTTAATTAACCATTTGTAGTGGGGGAGGGGGTTTATGGCACTGAACTTCTGAAATGTTTTAATTAACCATTTGTAGTGGGGGAGGGGGTTTATGGCACTGAACTTCTGAAATGTTTTAATTAACCATTTGTAGGGGTGGGGGGGGGGGGGGGGGGGGGGGCGTATGATACTTTCACCTTGACGCGAAGTGATAGTGATAATGTCGGATGGCCTTTTTATCTTAGCTCTCGACTCCATGACTAATTATTTTCATTATTGTTATTACTTATTTTTAGCATGTCACTGAAAATTATCTTTGTAATAGCACAGGTGTAAATCGCTTAATTGAAATTAAGACCTTAGAATAACACGTTAGAGTATAGCAGGGAACTGAAATGGACATGCTACAAAACACATAGAGTATGGTTTCATCTCGTTGGTTCATTTAAACACCTCGATGGGCTACGCCCATCTCGATGTTTAAATTAACCAACTCAATGAAACCATACTGTATCTATTACATAATCAACCTAACAGGTTAACATTGTTCATTAAGTTCAGCAAACATAAACTAACTTATTTACCTCGTAAAACGTTTCAGATTAGTTTAAACATATTTATTTTTGAATAGATTGCGTAACACATTCTTGCAACTTATATTAATCACTCTCGATGGCTTCTTGGGTAGAACCAGTACTACTATCTTGCTCAAGGATAAATAACATGTCCACGGCTTAGATCGAACCCACGACCTTTCGATCACGTAATCCACTCAGATCTTCCGATATCGGGTGGTGCTGTGCATGTGTGTGTGTGTGTGGATTGGGGTGAGGGTGTGGGAGACAGCTGAACAATTTTCAGTATTTGTATATGTGTAACATACTCTCCTGTTTTAAACACGCACATAATTACTCCAAGCAATTCCCGTTCAACCTAATTTATTTATATATAATTGTCCATATTTGTACACGTAAGACTAGCATATGGATGACATTTGTTTATAATGTGCCTGAATGAACAATTTTAAAGGGGTTTCCGTCATGTCAAATAGCATTTGTCAAGGTATTAAAATGTCTTAAATTACATTCTTAACTATAATAACTACTATGAATACTACCATGTATTCATCAGATATGATCCTATAAAACACGCGGCATTTTTGGTGTGAAAATGGTTAGCAAGCTTCTCTGAAGACGGGAATAACTGAGTGAACGCAGGGCCGCATAGAAACATGTCTGTCTTATAGTTATTATTCACAGACAATATTCCTTTATATATATTTTTAAAATAGATTTCGGGTCAAATCATCAAGGAAGAAACCTTATCAAGAGTCAATACGTTCAGACTGTGCTAATGTTCGTTTAGAAATAGATGTTTTGGGCAAATAATAAAACACGGTGAAGAAACGTTTGAAATATACGTGATTGGAAGCAAACACGGATACTGAACTTCTGGAGGACGTTAATTTTGCCAAGAAAGAAAGAGAGAAGGTTTTACTTGCGACATAATACTTGATTTGTGCCCACGGTTTGGCTATATTGTTACCGATGTCACACTTACCATCGGCATCAAAGTCCTTCAAGTACTCTTGTACCATTGAATCGTCGGGTATTTTCTTGAAAAGCACCTGCAGAAGACTCTTTAGTTCTTTTTTCGCTATTTTCAAATCACCGTCGTCATCAAACATGTAGAAGAACTCTTCAATCACTGCAATGAAACACGAACGAGTTCTAACTTTTTTAATGTTTTACATTGGTATGTGATTCTACGTTATTCTACTGTGAATTTCAGGGTGCTTAGACGTCGAATATGAGTCGAGATTTTTTTATTACTTTCTATATGTTTTCATACCTGATATGATTGGATTGAACGAAAACAAACACTCATGGATATGGTTGCAATCTTGTCGTAGCCATGGGGCCCTCCCAATAAAGCTTTTGTATACAGCCAAGATATTAAAGCATTCACGCTCGGGTTTAATTAGTTGTACGATGAATTATCAACAAAGTTTTATATTTAGTACAGTTAAACTTATCTTTTTTTTTCTTTATATAAGTCAAGTTAGAAGTATTATATACTGCTATACCTAACATATTGTTCAATATATCAATGCTATTGAAAGAAAAATCTTTACTCGGGCCTCAGTTTATAAAACTGAGCTAATCGGTCATGTAGCATATTAGCAGCAAAGAAGCAAACTGTCCGTGCCTTTTCAATGATCATTTAGGTACTTAATCTCTGTTCTGTTTTACAGCTCTCGATTAATTAGATTGGCTACCAGGCCTTGAATTCACCAACCATTCTTGAGAATATTCTTAGACTTAAGCCGAAGTATGCAAATTTCAATCACAAATATTAGGATAAACGTTCATAAGAAGCTGCTATGTATAAATATGATACATTCTAATGAATAGCAACTTCATACGATTGTTTATCTATGAAAGTCATGGGAATAATTTGTGAATGAAATTTTAGTACTTGACCTCAAGTCTAAGAATAATCTGAAGAATTCTTGTTGAATTCCAAGCCAGATCTTATAGTAAACTCTATTTGTTTAAATTATATACCGTCTTTCAATCAATTTTTTTTTTATTTAATGTTCATCCACATCTCTGGACTCTAGAACAAGGAACAGCAAAATATCATACTTTTATTTTAATTATGTCAGGCTAGTACGTAACACATTGCTAAATGATACAATACGGTCCAGGGTTGAACAAGGCGATGTTTTGCCAGCATACCAATATGTATACATTTATTTCCGCTTACATTTTCTTATGCTACAGATTTTTTATGTTATCTTAGACATTATTTTGATATAGAATTTGACGGCCTTGTTGAATATTACCTTCATAACTTGTTTCGAAAATATTGTTTTAAAAAAGGTTTTATTTGCTCATTTTGATGACTTAGGGAGATATTTCAAATTATTCCATCTGAGTTTATATATTTTAAAGAAATTAGTAAACATTTCTTTATAATTCATGTTTGTTTGAAGCCGGCAAACAGCGTTGATAATATTGTTTTACGTTAACCAATTGCTATAGATAATACATAATCTTAGTCCGTTTTTTCCTTCGATTTCATCCCAAAATTTTACAAAACAATATGCTTATTTGTGTCTGATCAATTGCAATAATTTTTAAACTACTTACGTTGATTTTCTTTGTCACACGCCATCTGCAAAAGAAAAATACATACTATTAATTATGCCTGATATGTTTTCAGTCTAGTCTTGTCGTACCCTTAGCAGTTTATTTTCTTGCATACCGGACAAGGAAATCCGTCATTTTACCGGGTCTAGATATTTCCATTTCCATTTCACTCTAGGGTCGAGAAAAAATCACGCGCGCACCAACATCCAGTATGCAGGAAAACATGGCGGCCTCAACGCACAACATGTCTCTGATATGCAAGAAAAATAATCTTTCATGGGTATTCGGTTCAGATAGGGTTGTAATTCCCTATCTTTACCGGATACCCATGAAATATTCTTATAATCTTGTACTCTGGCTTCCGTCCAGACAATGAATGCTTACTTAGTGGCTTTCTAAGCTTTTGTTTTTATATTCATATATACATGATTTGTGAGATGACCGCAGCAAAGGTCTCCCCACGCAACGAATCAGCAGTGTTATTACTTACTGATCCTTTGCGTTACTCACTGATCCTTTACGTGACAAGGTAAGATTTAAGACAAAACATTAAACGTTAGCACCCCTTTCAGTATTTAGGTAGACAACATCATAAGGTTCACAATCTGCCAGGTCATTGCATATCATAATAGCGAACTATAAATGGGCCAAACCACTACACGTGTTTTCTTATGTGTGTTCGTTGCTTCCGAAGGATCCATTTTCGGTATGTATTTACATTCAAACTAGCGTTAGTAATAATAATAATAATAATACATTCTTTATTTCATGAAGGTACAACTCATTAAGATTATACAAACAATTGCACAGCACTTATCTTCCATGAGGCCTTCTAATAGCAACACAACTAATAAACAATGTCAAGTGAATACATGCACATAACATAAATACTATGTTACAAGCTGGCATACAAAACAAGTATTCACTATTAACACAAATTAATTTGAGCAGAACACCTGTTATCTTGAAACAGAAATAACTTATAATTGTATTTTTATTTGTAATATTTATTTATAATACACAATTCCTTTATGTTATTAGTCTGTTTGTAATTTACTCTCAATGGATGACACATCCATCCGGGCCTGTTGTATGTAGCGTGGAGTCATCAGCATACATTCAACTGAAGTTTCTTTTGAAGTTTAAGGTAGATCATTTACATAAAAGTGGTCCTAGTATGGATCCATGAGGGACACCTGATTTGATGATTATCTCCTCAAAATGTTATTGTTCAACTCTGACTATAGTCTAGAGGCCAACTTTAGGCTATCTGCTCTAGTTAAGGCTCGAGTTTAACATTTTGCGAGGAGCAAAGTGTTTGGTATCATAGGAAAGTTTACAGCCTCGCCTTTTTCATGGTGCCCTTGTTCAGCTCTGATTTTGCATGTGACGAGAGAAAATCGAGGTCAAAGGTCATGGCCTTCCACCCTGTTTTTTTTGTTAGGTTAAAATGAAAATTTACCATGATAACTGTAAGTGTTAAATTCATATAAGATAACACAGTTTATATAGCTGTGTATGATACGTTAAACATAAATTTATTTATATTATTGCCAGTTTGTATTGTTAATTATTGTAAATACCGCAGATAACGTTGACGTTATTAACGTGGTTCTGATTTTTAAAGTGTGAAAAATATTTTTATTTCCCTGGTAGTTTTCATGTCGACCAAAATAATGTTAAAACATTTGCTTAATGCATGCAATTGAAATAAATAAATGTTCAATATTATAAAAGAACCCGCCTACCGTCCTTTATTTTGAAAGTTAAGAGACACCCTGATGCTTAAGGTGAAGGCTTCTATTTTACGATTTTGTTAAATGAAAATTGAACATGGCATTTTATAGAGTCAATTGGTAAGTAATGCCAATTGATAAGGAACGCCAGTTGATAAGGAAAATGAATTGTTGATACTTCAATAAATATCTGATATGTTATATGGGTAATGAATTGACGGTCCCTGGTTCAAGCTTCACATACGAAACAAGTTTCGTTTGAATGTTTTTAAGCATCACACGTCCCCAGCACACGTCCCCAGTCTCGTTCGTCAGATGGGGACGTAAACAGGACTGTTCCGTTTATCGGAGTATATCCCTCTTGCACTCGTTAAAGAACGATAAGAATTTTACTATCCGTTCGTAAGAATTCCCGGATGCTCATATTATAACGTACCCTGTCTCTGGAGCGGCTCTTCATAACTAGTACTGCGTGAATGAGCCGTTAAGCACTGCATTTGCGAAACGCGTACTTTATACGTAAATAACATTATAATAAGGATCGCAGTAATGATTTTCGTTTTTTATTAGTTTTGATTTTATATTTTATGATATACGAGGGGTGTTCGAAAACTTTTGCAAACGCACTGTATACTCGACAATCACGGGATTTCCCTGTACAAAACCAATACGAAACGGATGACTGATCATCACTGTACATTGTGTATAAATATAATTGAAATCCACAAACCGGTTCTTTTGCAATTTCGGTTGCTTTCAGGTGTATTCACAGACACTGCGTTGAAAACGGTTAGAAAACGAATAGAAAATGTTGCTGAAATCAGGGGTTATATAAAAGCCCGCTGTAAGTTGGGATTGAGTGTCAAAAGCATACATGATGAGATATGTGTTGTTTATGAGGATAAACAAATGTCATTTTTCCACAGTTTATAGGTGGTTTACAAAATTCAGTTCCGGTTAGGAATCAGTCAAAGATGCCCCTTATTCAGGAAGACCCAGGTCTGCAGTTACCAAATCTAACATTAATAAGATCTAGTCCATTATTGAGAAAGATGCGCGTTTCACTGTCAGACAGCTGGCACAAATGACAAACTTGGGTTTAGCATCTGTCCACTTCATTCTGAAGAAAATTCTTAAGCTTACGAAGATAAGTGCTCGCTGGATCCCCCATTTGCTCACCGATGAGCAGATACGTACGAGGGTGCAAATAGCAAAGCAACTGCTGAAGAAGTACCCAAAATATCAGAAAATGGTGTTTGATAGTCTCATAACTGGTGATGAGACATGGGTCCATTTTTATGAGCCCAAGCGAAAAGTTGATAACAGGATAACAGCTATGAAACATGCCAAAAGGCCAAGTATTGCTAAACGAACACTGACAGCAAAGAAGGTGTTATACGGCATTTTCTTCAGAAATTCTGGGCCACTCATGCAAATTGCTGTTCCAAAAGGTAGGGGTCTGGTAGCTTCTATAAGAATGTGGTTCTGAAAAAATTGCGAACAAAAATGAGAAAAGTACGTCCAAAAACCGGTCTCCAGCATGTCCATTTGTTACATGACAATGCTCCAGCCCACAAATCCTCAACTGTAGCACAGTTTTTGAAGTCTGAAAAGGTCAATGTATTGTCGCACCCTCCCTACAGCCCAGACCTGGCCCCGTGCGATTTTTTCCTCTTTCCGAAATAGAAAAAACACCTATCTGGTAGGAGATATAGGTCCAGAAGTGCATTGGGGTCTGCAGTTCACCAGTTTCTTATGGGTGTACCCAAAGATGAGTATGAAAATTGTTTCAAAAATTGGATTAAAAGATTGAAACGATGTGTTCTGGCTAAAGGGGAATATTTCGAAGGTAACTAGACAAAAAATTTATCAACATTTAATTAATATCTCGGAGAAAACGTGTCATTTGCAAAAGTTTTCGAACACCCCTCGTATTTACATTGTGTCGCAATTTTAATAAAAACTACTTGTATCTATGAAAAACACAGGATATATGACTACTGCTTTTACAATTTTGTTAGAACCGTAAACTATGGGGAAAATGCCATGCGTTTTTAAAAAAACAAATAGCATATGTGGGATGTCTGCTCACCAGTATTAAAGGAACAACTGTCTTTTTTATTCTGTTGAACGACGAGTCATCGTCGGAACTCGCGTTTCATGACGATATATTGTGTGATAACGTAATCAATCAAACATAGGTACCGACGATTACGAAACGTCAAGAATATATTTTGCTGAACTATCAAGAGCCAACGCGGTACTCATTGTGATTTCTGGAGATATGAACACTATTCGTGATTAACTTACACATATGATATAATTAAAATATCAAACATGTATTTTTCTGCCGCGAATACCACCACCTTAGAAAATCGTTGACTAGAACGTGTGATAGACCGAGGTTACATTATCACTAAATCTACAAACTTCTTGTGTTTAATATTTTAAATACAAATCTCTCCCTACCAAACACGTTCTTCTTCTCGACGTGTTGGTTCCACATATCTCAATGCTTTAAATTATTTGTAGCGTCACATATAATAAATGTGTTTTGTTGGGAAAAACAGAAATGAGTGAAAACTAGGGATTTGTGTTTTTTTATGCTGAACGAGTTAAGATAAATTAAAATGAAAAAAAATGTCGTTGGACGTTAAAGGTTGGCAATATGAAACGTCCATATTCTGTGGAAACTGTTATAGTCAGACGTAAACCATGTATTCCATAATTATAATTATTTATTAATGAATATTATGATGATTATTAAGGAAACATTTGGTGTATGTGACCTTATGATTCAGTGTAAAGTTAACAACAGAAATGAATATTATATATGTGTAAATAACAAGGACATTAGCAAAATAAGTTTTGATAGAATAAATTTATTTTATGCTCAGCAGCGAAATAGTGGATTTTAGCAATGAAATAAAAGTGGTATTTCATAGCTGTGAACTATACTCTTTTATTTTCAATATCAAAAACATTTGTTTTATTTGTTTAGAAAATAACTGTTTAATATATATCATTCGACTGTAAATGGTCTAACTAAGAAAATGAAATATAGTATTTAAAACTGGTATTTCAGAATTGTTGTCATTTACAGTGAAAAATATCATTTTCAAAAACTACTTTTTTCCGAAAGTCGCTATCATTTTATTATATCATTGGATTGGAAATACTTAACTAAGAATGTCAGTCGTAAATTATTGAAATCGGTTAAGTAGTTTATAAATTATGAGGAATTAAACAGCACTTTCTATCACATTAAGCCAATGACGTCGTCAAATCAGTTTTTATTTATTTTTCTGCATTCGGCATTACTGCAGTACAGTTTGATTATAAAGCATAAAATAAAAATAAAATTTGTTGTTTTGTGGTGACTTAACTTACGGTGTGGGGGTGGAATAACACCATTTTATATTTACAAATAAGCCTAGTACGAAATCAAAAGAAATCGATAATGACTATGATCCAATTCCCACGGTGTAAGTCGGTGACAGGCAAAATGCAATATAAGTCGATATGTGAGTTATGTGATAAAAAAACCTAACATTCGTTCTTGAATTTATTAAACTATTTATTTCATCCCGAAGTGATCAAACTTCAATATTTTAACTCATGCTTCGCATTCGTGAAATATATAAAGTTTTCATACTTCTCGATGAAATAAAATCTGTTATTCACTCCAAAACAACAAATATCCTCTGTATATTAATTATGTAAAGAATATACATGAATGAATGAATGAATGAATGAATGAATGAATGAATGAATGAATGAATGAATGAATGAATGAATGAATGAATGAATGAATGAATGAATGAACGAACGAACGAACAAACGTATGTACGAACGAACGATCAAACAAAAAACAAACAAACAAACAAATGAATGAATGACTGAATGAATGAATGAATGAATGAATGAATGAAATGAATGAATGAATGAATAAATAAATGATGGAATGAATAAATAAATAAATACATAAATAAATGAGTGAGTGAGTGAGTGAGTGAACGAGCGAGGAGCTAGTGTTAGAGTGAGTGTTAGAGTGAGTGAATGAGTGAGTGAGTGAGTGAGTGAGTGAGTGAATGAGTGAACGAACGAATAGCAAACGAATGAGCGAACGTACAAATAGGCTAACGAACGATCAAACTAAAAACAAACAAACAAATGAAAAAATGAATGAATGATCGAATGAATGAATACATGAATGAACGAACGAACGAACGAACAGCGAACGAACGGAACTCTGTTCATCAGTTCTTGAGAAAACTAAATATGTTTTAAGATATAAACTATTTTTAGTAATAGCGGCCATCTTGGATGTAGCACTGACCTTATTTTTAAAAAAAACTTGAAAACCAATTATATCAGGATCACCCTTGTGACGTTTTGTCAGAAACGGAAAAACAGTTTCTGAGAAAAAGCCGTTTAAAGTAAAAACAAACAAAAACAAAAAACTACCTCTTACAAGACAAATGGCGGAGAGATGCATGATGAGCGGTCGGAAAGACGGACGCCCAACGAAGAGTGATCACTGTATAGTAGTTCATCTTTGAGGCTTTCTCTAAGCATTTGGCTCATGTGTGATAATACGCGAAAGGTGATTTATAAATAACAAAAAATAAGAAATTAAATGCTTTTCATTTGTTTTTCATTTAATTCTTGTGAATCGGAGTCATGACCGGTGACCTGAATTTACACCTGTAACATCCAAAATCAGGACGGACCAAACACAGGTACCACGATAAAGGCAAGTAAATACCGTTTCGAATGATGCATGTCTCTATGATACTTTCAACATGTTGAATTCGACTCAAAATTTGTCAACATATTACGCATGGACAGACGGCAAATGGGCGGACGGGCAAACGGACGGACGAATGGAAAAATAATTATCATTATATTACCTCACATATGAACCTTTGGCCCATGTTAGCTTATTACCGGAAGTAGTTTCATACACAAACGGAATGATAATAATGCTTTTCAAACATTAAATGTCATTTGTTTTTATTTAATTATTGTGAAAAAGGGTCATGATCTTTGAACTCAATCTACCCCGATTACATCCAAAATCAGGACTAAACACGGGTTCCACGACAAAGGCGGGAGAATACCATTTCGAGTGATAACTATCTCTTTCCTGCTCGCCATATTTGGAACTCGACTCCCAATTCATGGAGTGGCTAATACACTTTCGTCCGGACAGACAGCAAATGGGCGGACGGACGGCGGATTGGCTGACGGACGGACGACGAACGAAGAATTATCACCGTACATTAGCTGACAACTGAGCCTTTTACTTATGTTAACTTATGACCGAAATATTATTCATACATAAACAAAATAATAATGGCTGTCAAAAACGTACATTCAGTTTTTCAATTAAATACTCTGGAAAGGGTCATGACCTTTGACTTCAATTTACCCCTGTCACATACAAAATCAGGGCAGAACACGGGTAAAACGACAAAGGTAAGATATGATACCTGTCTCTATGCTCTTCGAAAAATGTTGAACTCGACTCACAATTAACTGAGTGACTACAATATGTTCTTCCGGACGGACGGCGAATGGTCGGATGGACGGCGGATGGGCGTACGGACGGACAACGTGCATAAACAAAATAATAGTCTACATTCAATTATTCAATTAAATATTCTGAAAAAGGGTATTGACATTTGATCTCAATTTACCCCTGTCATATACAAAATCAGGTCCGAACACGGGTACCACGACACAGGCAAGAATTTACTCTTTCGAGTGATACCTGTCACTATGCTCCTGGCAAAATGTTGAACTCGCAAATCGTCGAGTGGCCTTCAGACTACTACTTGTGTCCTGATTGACAGATATGACTGAAACCAACGTATTGTTAAAGGCGAAAAATGAGACAAATGCAGTTTATATAATAGTATCTCATGATCAACCATATCAAAAGCCTTTCTCATGTCAAGGAAAACACTGCCAACAAAGTTTCCAGAATCAATGTGTTTCAACAATCAACAAGGCGAATAAGTTCTGTTTGGCAAGAATGATTTTTACGAAATCCAGATTGAGACGAGTGCAAAACATTAAATTGTTGAAGGAAAGAATGTAGTTTCGCAGCAACAAGTCTCTCAAAGATTTTGGAAATTGTTGGTAATACATTTGTTTGGGTCATCTTTTAGTCCATTTTTGTGCATAAGTAACACGCATGCCTTTTTTTTTTTAGCTCATTATGCCTTGATCTATGCATTTATTAATGATTGAAGTGATAGTATTAATGATGCAATCCGATGCTGCTTTTATAATACGTGGTCCAATACCATCTATATTTGTTGCTTTATTTGTTTATTTATATCTAATTTAGTATTTATTCGCCTTACTTCGAAAATCGAGATGTAATCTATTTTAAATATTGCCTGTTTTAATTTATTATCTATACGTTTTTTTTAATTCAGCGTAGTTATTTGCTTATAGTATAGATTTGTTTATTGTATTAGCAATATTAACAAAGTGGTTATTTAGAGCATCAGCTATACTTTTGTAATATTATTAATATTTAAAATTGGTGATAATTTAATACCAGTATGATTGGTCTGGGCAGATATTGATTTAATATGCGACCAACTAAATTTAGAATCTTTTTTTTTTTATCTTTAATTGCATTTGCAAAAAAAACCCGTTTCTTACCTAAAGAAATCAGATGGTTAGTTTCATTCCTCCATTTTTTTATATTCTGGCAATTTTTAGCGTTTAATTCGTCTGTTTTAAAGGACATGTTTAGAAAGAGCATTATTTAACACTGAGTGTAAATATTCAAGTGAAGTATTTTTATCAGGGAGTGTTTCAGTAGTATTTATTCCTGAATTATACAACTCATTTTTAAATTCTTGTTCGCCAAATTTGCCAAATGATCTATACTTAATAGTTGTATGTACCGTTTAGCCAATATTTATTTTGTGGTTTAATTTTCCTATTAAAACATACAGGATAATGATCACTCCTGTATATGAATGGTACATTTATTTCGATTACATTTTCAGGATAGGTAGTATAGATATGATCAATTATTTTAGAAAAGAAATTGTCACTTTGTAGGCTTGTTGATTAAATGCACAATCTCCGTAGGAGAGTAATTCATATTAATGTCGCATAGAATGTTCATTTCTTTGATTTCCTTTGAGGAAACGATTCACTGATCTTCAAAAGTATCAATCCAAGATTGTAAAGAATTAGAAGGTCTATAAATAAAAGATAGAATAATGGCTTGCTACTTGGAAAGCGTATTTCTAGCCAAATACTTTCTATTAAACCATTTTCAAGATAAAATATACGTACTGATGGAATTTTATCACTAATGTATACTAAAATACCACATCTTTATTCATGAGTTCTATATTTTCTTTCAAATTTATATCCACAGTCAACCACAAACAAAGAAACAGAAACAAAGAGCAACTTTAAAGAAGAACAAAATGCCAAATTAGACATCTCAAACTCTCAAACACAAAAGGATTGACAATAGGGCTACGCATTGGAACGGTTAGTGGCAAAAAAGGCTGCTGGGAGGGGGGGGGGGGGGGGGGGGTGGGGGGGGGGAGGGATTTAAACCGGGTTCTAGGGTATACCAAACCTCACACTTACCATACTGTCATTCCAATAAAATGGAACGGTGTAAATAAAGTAATCCCCGCCATGAACTATTCTATAACCAACAACGCAGCATTAATAGGCAATATAAGTAAGACACACAGATGCTCATGTATATATAAATACAAACAAACAATAGCCTAGAAAGCCACAAAGAAGGTACTCAATGAATTGGCGGAAGCCAGAGCAACAAGAGAACAAACCATTGAGGGCACGACAAGACAATATTGTAGACAAACATCAAACGTCACCGTCCTTTTGGGCTTTAGGTAGACATCGTCATAGGGTCCACAGCCTGTCCGGAAAGGGGAAAGCATAGTGGCGAAATGTAAATGGGTCCACCACCAAGCATGCAGTGCGTTGCAAAATGATAGGGTCATGACCTCTTTTGATAAACATTTTAACAAGTTTAACAAAGATAGTTTGAAAGTGATCATGACCAAGAATCTTACGAAGTTTATAAATCACATCACCATAGATGTCAGGTTGTGATAGTCCTTGTTATAAGTTAGACTTACCACTGGCTATTTTTTATTTTGTTTCAACCAAACGTCCTTTATTGTCTGTAACAGGAATCTTGTGCACTCGAATGAATCATTTTCTTTAACGAAATAGTCACGGATAGCGATCTTCAAAAGCTGGTAGGTTCCAGCGTTGATAATAAGTTTTTTAATAACGCCGGTATGAATAACTTCAATATCCTTTCGTTCTGTAGCATTTAGAATTTCATTTGTCTTCATGTCAATCATAATCTCTACATTCTGTTCCGTCGATCATTAAATCGCCATCGCCGTTTTCGTCCATCATTCAGCATTTAGAGCAATTCAATAGAGAAAGTCTTTGCATCATTTTGTTGGAAAAATATCCTCTTTTTAATTTTTATATTTGATTTGAGTTCACATGGAGATATAAGAAAGTAGTTAATATTTTTTCTATTTTTTTTTTACGTATCGCCTTCAAAAGCTTTTATCCGGACGTGACGTCATACACGAGATTCGTAATGTACGACTGCCCAAAAATGTATCCCCGTGCTGCGAATTAGTAGTGCTTTTACTTCCTGGTCCCATAATGTCATTATGGATTTAAAATAGAATAGCCATTACGTCGTCCCACCTCCATTCAGCGATGGGAAAGGTTATATTAGCAGGATTTTATAACGGATATTTCGACAATAAAATAGTCTCGGTTTGATTGAGACTGTTCATGAACGGTAATGAAATATGCTTGCTACTAGCCCCGGGTTGAGCAGCATTTTTTACTGAATGTTTAAGATTACCTATTAAATGTTTTTATTTTACAATATGCAAACTTGTTAAGCCGAAATTAAGGTTTCATTTCATACGTCATTATTTCTCCGTTTTCGCTTCTTGGAGAAAGGGTTGGATGGGGTATGAAAGTTAATACTTGGACCACGTAATGGATACCGCTGATGAGAAGGGACGTAAGCGGTGTTTGCAGAACTCACGCCTCTCAATAACAAAGAGTCTGCTACTTTCTTCTCTTCTCTAGTTTGTGTTCGTTGTTTCCGAATGTTACCTTTTTCGGTATGTAATGCTATATTAATACAATCTGAAAAGGGGATCCCTTGGTAGCAACAAATACAAACAAGACAAGCAGCAGACTATGTTTTATTGAGTCTGTTCATAAGAAATAATGAAGGTGCGACACCTCTCACGCCTCCTAAAACCAGCTTAAGCGATATTCTACTTTAAAGTCACAAAGATAAGGTGAGGAAGCGTACAATGAAACACAAAGCCGTTTAAGTATGTAATGCCGTGAAGCATACTGTGAGATGCAATGGCATTACAAACCTGCAACATTTTGAAGAGAAATTAAAATGGTGGCAATCGATAGGTAAGAAAAAACAACAACACACACACAAATCCTTCACTAACTACTAAAAGTATCTGATTTTACTTTTCTTGGGAAATCTTGGCTAAAGAAAAACATCGGCTGACATGAGTTGTAATACCGTTATCCAAAGGTTGCGTGGGAAGCTACAAATTGTCTGAACACTTTCACAAATAATCGATTTAGAAAAAAAATAGTACCGATCATAAAACTGTCGCAAACCCAATCCAGTTAGGTGGATGACTTTTATTTAAGCCTTTGTACGGAAGACAATATATTGGCGCCTTCAGAGCTTTGAGCTCACTTCGATTTTTTATTTATTATTCTATTATTCTAGCAAATCACATTTGGCGTTAGGTTGCAGACAAATGTTTTGCACTTTTCGTTTTTATGTTTGTCCGGTAAGAAAATGTACACAATAAGAATTAAACTAAAACCTATAGAACAGCTAATGTGATATAAATTAATATATATTGATATAGTAATATACTTAAGAGCTATACTGAGACGAAACAGTCGTACATTAAGCATAAATACATTTCTACAAAGGCAATTTAAAGAAATATGGCACATTTATTGACCTAAGGTATGTATCTAAAAAATACTATTCTATTTAACTTACATGCCATGCTCGAACGTTTTTGGCATTATTTTGTAGCCAGTAAGCATCACAGAAAGCCACAACGTAGACAAAACTATTTGATCGACAAGCCCCCATACTTGACCGATAAACCATCAAAAAATATCACAGTGGTAGACAAAAATACTTGACAGATAACCTATCACAAAAAGCCATAAAAGTAGATAAACATACTTGGCCAATAAGCCTACACAGAAAACCACATAAGTAGACACAAATACTCGACCGATAGCAACAATCACATAAAGCCACAGACAATCTAACAGAGATAGTTAACACTGCATAAACTATAACCCATCACAAAAAGTCACAGACATTCTTTATAATGATGAATGTTGACGCCCAGCAATTAAAACGTAATCTTTATAATTGAATCATCTGTTGCGTTGATTTGCATTGATTAGTATGGACAGAGAGGAAAGTAATTCCCGCGAGTGTATAGGAGGTTTGATGGATGTCAATTGTAAATAACTTTCAGATAATGAAAAAAACTTTGTCGGGACGTTAAAACAAATCTTGAAGCACCGATCGGTATCACTATCTTATCTCCATGAGTGTTACCAAATATACGAGCAAACTTGCCATTATATGGTTTACATAAAACATACTGGTTTACTTAAAACACATTGTATATACATGCTATCTGTTTCGTTTATTTCGTCCATTGTTATCTCGTTTAGGGCGAAGCATTTTGTTAGAAATTGGGAACATACACCGCTGGTCATGTAATGGTGTGAAAATACCACATTGAAGGCTCCATGCTCACCGTCATATGCATAACATCTTCGGGATGGCCCAAATGTCTGTACTATTGACATTTTAAATATTGAGTTCTGCTCAACCCGGAGCTAGAGGACGTGAACGGACGTGAACTACGGTTGATGAACAGTCTCTATCAAACCGAGACTGCAATATATTTTTGTATTCATCGTGTTCGACGATTTCCAAATTTCTCTTTTCAAACCTATTTTTTTATGGGTGTGTCAGTTGCACTTTTCAATGGCATCGGAGGAACATAACCGTCAGTATGCATAGCAAAGCTTCTCGTTTATATTCTCGGATTTAAGCTTCTTAAACTGGTGGTTAATTATATGATTTTTTCAACATTACAATTTATGCGTCCGTGGCCGAAATAGTAAAGACGCAACGTCTAAAACTGTTTTCAACTGCAGGTTCGAATCTCACTGAGAGCTCGACTTGTCATTTGAAAAAGTATCGATTCTTACGGATGACGGAACAGTACTGACGGAACAGTACTGGCTCTTCACAGGCAACATGGGGTGATCTGCCTCCACCTCCCCCAAACAATTGACCGTCATATATGACCTTACATGTACTAAAATGACGTAAAACATTTTAAAACAAATATCATTAATTAAAACGAAGTACAAGTACACACGATCCTTATGCTCAGTATGGATGGCAA